>JAUZSU010013455.1:0-11042 GCA_034780255.1 Parotocinclus maculicauda
CCAACAAGGTCAAGATTATCACTTACCCATATTACAGTAGGCACATTTGGTACCATAAATACAGGATAAATACATGCCTGTGTACACCCAGCTACATAAAGAGAGAGAGAGAGAGAGAGAGAGAGAGCGAGAGAGAGAGAGTGAAACGTAGACAGGGATAGAGTGGGGGATGGGGGAATGAGGTTCTGCCAGAGACGGGTTTAGGTTGCAAGTACCTGATTAACACAGAGAGAGAGAGAAAGAGAGAGAGAGAGGACGAGTGGAGACTCTGACTGCACTGGTCAGTATTTTTTCACTTATACTCTGTATTAAGGCGTTTTTTTGGACAGTGTTTGTAGCTTTTTCTTTTTGACTGAATCCTGAAGGCGGACTGGTTCAGGGAACGTTAACTTCACCAGGAATGTCCGGGTTCTCGGACCGCTAGTCGAAATTTCGCACAATTCTTCACTCAACCACCAGTTGTAATCGATACGGTAAGTACTGTCCCAGCTAAAGTCGAACGGTTTTCCGCTTATTCTCTTCAAACGGAACAGCAACATCCCAAAGTTTGACGACATGGAGAAAGTATTTCAACGGCGCAGTGACAAGTTTGGCATTTTCTTGTAGTTTTAGGAGACTCGGCTTGGCGCAGTTTATGCGTTTGGGGGAATGTTTAGTAATATTCACATCAAGTCCACAAGACAACGACTTGTGATGTTAAAAGTAGTTTTATTTGGCCACTTAGGCTTACTTGTGTGACCCTTATTCAGTCACTGACAGTCCTTAAACGGATGATGACAAGGGAATTAAACAGCTTATGCTGTTGGGTCGATTAGTAAGACTTATCTTTTTCAGGTTGATTTTATTTGACAGTAACTACTATGTAAGTGAGCGGCCGTAAACTCAGTTACCACATTTTCTGTTCATTTGAATGTAACTGCTCATCTTTTAAATAAAACTAGAGTTCCAAATGGAAAGGTACAGCTTTTTCTCTAACCTGGATAATGGTCATTTTAGAATTACACGGGACAATATGTAATGAGCATTTAAAAATGAGCATAAAATATAGTTTAAAAAATAGTATTAGACCAACCTGTTGCCACTAATAGATTGGTTCGTTTTGTTGCTGGAACTTTGGACTAAATCAAATCAAATCAAATAAAAAAGTGGCTTTATTGGCATGACTGTGTTTGGTACAGCGTTGCCAAAGCATTTACATATTTAGTAACAACATTAAAAACAATTAAAAAACCAATAACAGTAATAAAAACAATAAAGTAATATTAACAACAAATAAATAAATAAATATTTGGACTATTGGATTTGTTTTGGTGAGTTCTGGCACTGATGAGTCCTGGTTCACAGCTGGCATTCCCATTTATATTGTAGGTTGCTTTAGGCAGGTCAGTCTACTGTACATGTCAGAACTTTAGAGCCAGGCGATGTCTTTATGATTGATAATTTGGTCATGTAGATGCTTCATCAACGAATCAATAAAAGCCTTCTTTAAAATGATTTTGGAAGTAGGTTACATATTCCTGTAGGATATTATTGTTTCTGTGCAATCAATACTTCCCTTCACGTGAACACACACACATATATATATATATATAAAAAAAAACACTAAACCAACAAATATATATAAAGCAGTCACCTGGCAAACCCTTATTCATCCAACAAATTTGAATTGTGAGACCAAATCCACATTCCCACAGAATGTTCGAACTGAGTACAATGGTAAATACTTCAGTGTGTAACCAATTCAGCTTACTCTTGGACATGGTAATAGTAGACATGAGGCCACTACCCTGCTATGGTACCAAACTAAGAAGCTGTTTTTTTTGGAAGTGTGAATTTGCTTTGTATCTCTCAGAGTAAAGATCATTTTTAACCCATGAGAGCCCACAGTGACGTGTGTGTCACATGCATTGATTCAGCTTTCTCCTTTGTTTTTGCTCACAAAGTCCTTGAATGGCATGTCCTGACCATGTTTTGTGAACCTTAGATAATCCATCTGCCATTTTGCAACCCTATAAGCAATATATTGGTTCTTATGGGATAAATATATATGTAGCTGAGTTGCTGTTGCTGTAGTCCATTCTGGATCCTGAAGTTGGATTAAAGTTTGTATGGAAATTAAAGTAAGCAAGTGTTTCCAAAATACTGTATATGGAAACCAATGGAATTGACAGGTGTTAAACGGTTCTATTACTTTATTTTAGTAGAATGTTTTGTTTATTGCAAAAGTACCTCTGAGATAAGACCTAATTGCTGGAAACAGTAGTTTCTGAAGACCCTGGGTTCGAATGCAAGACTGGCCTTGGAACATGAAAGTTGGGCTGGCTCCCCGTTCAGGATGTACCTCAGTCTTCGCTCTGTTGAATCTTTGATAGGTAACCCTTACTAGTGGAAAACACAAACCTTCACTGTCAACACATCCACTCATTTCACTTATTTTTGACCCCAAAAATGTGATTGGTTTTTTTTTTGGCTGTTTGGATTTTTCAAGCTACTGGAAATTGGTTTACTGTATGATTGACACATGATTGATTTTGGTCTGTAAAGACCCATTCTGCTGTCAGTATTTGTCTATGGAGTTTCAGGGCTGTGTGATTGATAATATGCAACTATTTGAAACAGGTGTGGCTGAAACTTACTGTCTTCATACTTATGCTGTGTACTTAGAAACACCTTTGTCCCATTATGGCTTTAAAAGTCATTTGGGGATTTTAGAAATACACAACTGTGGAATGAATTGCTATACTAAAAATTAGGGAATTACAAATTAAAAATGTAGTTTAGTATCTGCAATGTACTAGGCAAGTAGTAAGATTTAGGTTTGCTTAAAGTACCCAATATCACAAAATCACACAATAAAAATGGATATAAATACTATATGAATTACATATCAATGCACCTCTGTTAATCGTTTCTGAGATCCCCAGATCCATTACTACCCTCAGCAGGATAAAGCGGTAACCTTAGATGACTAAAGTTAAATATAGACTTGTAAGTGGTATTCCCACATGCTCAAAATATTGTTTCCCAAAGGTAAAGTGGACCAAATGAAATTGCCCATAAAAATGACTCTGTTCTGTACACCCATGGTGATTCACTATTATTTATGGTATAAAGATTAATCTAGATTTGATCCTACAAGGGAATTCTGGTCACATGTGGAAGCAGGCCATGGGTAGTGCAACGTATATAAGAGCTGTCCACATTCCATAGATTATTTGAAAATTCCACTGAGCCATTGCTTCCTCTGACTCCTAAACAATAAGCTGTATTATTTGTGACTGGCCTTTTAGTTATGAATCCTGTCACTAGTCCAGTCAGGATTATAAAATATCAGTTTTTTCTTCTTCATCCTGTAGTTTTCTGGCAGTTGGCAAACTGACAATGGGTGCACTGCCAACACCAACTGGATTTGGGTGTGCGCATCGAATGAGAGAAATCCTTGACAAATCCACTCATAAATGACCCCACTCTCACTGAATGTTCTCACAACATCTCTGTTTTTAGTCACAAGTTGTAATGCAGGTGCAGGTTTAGTCAAATTCCACATATTCAGTGGGGTGGTCCTCTTTTAAATGTAAACATTTTATTTTTATTTGCTCCTCCATGGCTTACTTTTGCTATGCATGTATTGCAGACAGCACGCTGCTTCAACACTGAAGACGTGCCTGTGTCTGAAATAACACTACTAAATAACACTACTCCCGTTTCAGGATTGTGCCATATAGGCATTAGTTTGCTATGTAGCACTCAAAACACAACTGAAATTAAACACGTCCTCATCATCAACATGCTTGACCCATGTCTCTGCTTTGTGCTGTGCAAGTGTAAAATGCGAGCATGAAACTGGTTCAGCAGATCACCACTTATGGGAAATAATGCTGAAAACTGTCTGTTTCTGGTCATGGGCCAATGGTTCAGTGCGTCTCTTCTTTAGTTTACTTTACTTTAGTGCACCTACAGGTTTTTACACTTGTTGTCCATTTTAGCAACATCACCTACCATATAGAAGCATTTTGTAGTTTTACAATTACAGACTGTAGTCCATCTGTTTCTCTACATACTTTGTTAGTCCCATTTTGGAGTTGTAAGTCGCTCTGGATAAGGGCGTCTGCTAAATGGCGTAAATGTAAATGTAAATGTAGTAGATGTGTCTAAAAGAGTGCAAATTGAGTAAACACAGTGATAACCTCCAGCAGCACTGCTGTTCCTGATCCAATCAGACCAGCAAAACATATACTACACCACAATCACACTGTCACTGCAGTGCTTAGAATGATCCACCACCCAAATAGTACCTGATCTGTGGCGGTCCGGATCGGTAGAGATCAGAGTAAAGGGGAATGTAGAGAAATATGTAGAGATGTAAAGTATGTAGAGAAACAGCCTGCAAATTTATTACTAAAGTGCATGTATATGGTAAGTGGAATTGACTAAATGGACAGGGAGCATAGGAAGAAGGAGGTGTACCTAAGAAAGTGAATGATGAGTCAATATAGAACCAGGGTTCATGACTAATCATATTACATGTGTTTAGATAAAAGTGTAATGATTGTGAAAAGGCTAATAGTAATTTATTTACATTATGCAATAGAAAATCTTTCAGTACAGTGCATATGTCTTTCAAAATAGTGTGTCTGCTTTCCATGTGCTTGCTTCTCTATTTTTACATAAGCTCCAGAATCTTGATAAATAAAACATGTAGATGCTAGCATGTCCCTGCTTGGTAAAATATTAATGTGCGGAAACCAGTCCAGACGAGTTGCACAGGTGTTCTGGCCTACCCATCATTCTGTTCTGTAGTTGTTTCATTTTCAGTTAGACACATAATGATGAGCTGTAAAGACGGATGTCAGCTCTTTGAGCAATATCTGCAACCACAACTTATGATAGCTGGTGCTGTAGTAAGGCCGTCTCAAGTTACAGTGTATTATGGTTATGAGGTCAGTATAAGATAAAATTGGTCTAATCAATTAATTAATGAAATAAATACCCTCAAACATATTACACATTTGCTAAACAATACATACACGTTCATACAAATATGAAATTAAAGATTTTTACAAAAATCCATGGCCATGGTAAGGGCACTGTTTTAGTATGTTTATATTTAAGAGGAAACTTCAAAAGGCAGTTGAATAAGATATACATTTAAATAGGATAAGACTAAAAAAGGACGCTCCTACAAATGTAGCCATCCATTCATTATCTTCCACTTAATTCACTTGGGTTGCAAGCCAGCTGGTGCCCACACAGTCACACACTAAGGGCCACTTTAGAGGCAACAATTAACCTAACACACATGTCTTTGGACTGTGGGAGGAAACCCACACAGACAAGGGGCGAACATGCAGACGCCACACCGAAAGGACTCTGAGGAATGCAACAGTGGTGTGTGAAATTAGTGATTTTTCTGGGTGTCGGTTGTTGAAGGTTCTGGCTATGATACGGCAGCTGCGTACCCCTGACATCAGAATCATCAATTCCATCTTCAGTTACTTGTAACAAATACCAAAAGTTTTGAACGTTCTGTTTGAACCACAAGAGATATTTGATATGCTACATGACCACCTTCTCATTGGAAAAATGTTATCCTTGATCCAATATGGCGGCTTTTAAGATGGCAGCCATGTTCTGGACAAAAAAAAGATGGGCCCTTTAACTCATTACTTGTTGGGGGTATTGAGATATGTCATTTTCCCTTTGTCATTTCCCTCACTCTGTATAACCTTACAAGTTATATCAGTTGTTATTTTACCATAATCATGGAGATACGAAAGTCATTTCCTAACAGTAACCTTGGGAAGTCCTAACATACTCCAGAGAGCATTTGTCTGTTAAGAAAGTACGCGCACAAACAGACACACACAGACACACACAGACACACACAGACACACACACAGAGCGTATACACACAGCTTAAACAGTGCATTAAAATAGCTCAAATAATGCTTTACCTTGAAATTGTAGTTTCGTGGATTTGGATCCATGAATTGAACATTTTTACAAGATTTTAAATTGTATTGTTTAAAATGTGGCACAGTGAAACACTAAAGTGTTCATATGTCTGCATCGCTATCTTTATAGTCACTATTCAACTACTAAAGACTAAACATAAAATAAAAGTAAAGGGTATAAATTCAAGTACAACCCCAAATTAGAAAAAGTTGGCACATTAGGGAAAATTAAACTAACATGATAAAAAATATATTTACTTTGACTTTTATTTCACTGCAAACCTGAACTAGTTCATGTTGTATTTGATCAACTTTATTTAATTGTTAATTTAATGTTATTTTACTTTGTTAAAATAATGTTGCTATTCTATTCCACCACACTTAAAAGATGTTTTCAAAATTCTCCACACATTCTCTATTGGGGACTGGTCAGGTATACAGTTAGTACCAGTACCAAATACCAGTACCATCTTCTTCTGCAACAATGTCTTTGTAATGTGCAGCATGTCGTTTTGAATTATCTTGTTGAAAGATGCATGGATGTCCCTGGGCAAGATGACATCTTGAACGCAGCATATGTTGTTCTAATATCTTAATGTACTTGTCCCGAGGACACGGAGTCCGTAAAAAAAATATACCTGGAATAATGATTCATCTGACCACAATACACGTTTCCACTGTGTGATGGTCCATTCTATATGCCTTATATATATACCCATTTTTCTCACAATGACAGCATAAAGTACGTTTAAGCTCTTGGTTCCTGTTGTGTATTCTCTCTAGTCTTACACGGAACACCATTGACAAATAAATCAATGCAAGTAAATCCAAATGTCAGGTTTGGATAAGGGTTGAGTTTACAGAAGCACAGTATAATATTTCCAGCTGACACCAAACAAGAAAGAAACTTATACAAAGTGGCCACATTTGCATTTGCTGCATTTGTACCACACAGTGGGTGTTAGTTTGTTTTTTATGCTACATGCAAGACGAAAGATGAAACTCCCTGCTGTACTCTGCTAAGATGCCGAGAGTGAGCTGGCTTGGTTGTTTTGCTGTGGAATCATTAGAAGCATTAACCTTATTTGATTCTAGACATCTCCCTTAGATAAAGCAGGATACATTCTTATACATACAGAAAAATCCATGTGTCTGATATGCCTGCAGGTCATGAATTCATTATCAAAGACTACAACCTAAAAGGGCATACCCAATTATGAACTGAACAGTGCTGCTTATAGGCTTTCAGACAGAGCCAATTCTTTTTTTTATGGACTAATGGACAACTGCAAATATTAATGATAAAGTCAACTATGCTGCAAACAAGGTAATGATAGTTCATAGCTGTATGTTTTGGCTAACCACTTATAACTTTATAAGTTAGCAAAGATACATATTAGATCACTAAGGCCAGACTTTTTTAATTGCTTGTTCCTTGGGTGTCCCTACTTAAGAATCTACTAAGTGAGGAAAAAAAAAAAATCTTTATTTTTTAGCACTTTTCAATTTCTATGTGGAATCAATACAAGGAGGAAGAAATAAAAATATTTTTTTATTTAAACATAAAATTTATTTAATCTACAATTAAATTAAAGTGAATCTGGAAAAAAAAAAATGTGGCGGAAAAAGCGAAAAAGTAATTTTTTAATAAAAAAAAAAAATTTCAACCATTAGTACTGCGGCGGATCCGCGAAATTCTTCAAATATGATCGTCGGCGGATCCGCGAAACAAGCAATAAAAAAAGTCTGGCCTAAAGGAAAATCCTTCTTACGGTAGTTTAAACTAAATGAATGCAAATAATAAAAAAATACTATAATGTTTTTCATCCATGGCAGATCAATGCACACTTTAGTGTTAAATCGCTTAATCTACTTAGATCTAATTAGTATTTAACAGACTGATTTTATATGCATAGTTGTGCACCTATGATTGGCAATGAGGGGTGAAATTAGAGGTCCCCCTTTAAATTCTGTGTTTGCCCCAACACCACAAGTAGTCTAGAAATACAGTGGTGGTGATGTTACCAAATTTAAACTGTAAGTCCATAAAACTGGAGGGCATAACTTTTTACATTTTAATTGAATTTTACACCTGGGCAGTGAATCACCAAAATGCACACTGTGCTATTATTATTAATATGTTTAATATATTAACTTGTTTAACTGAAAGTACTAACAATCAAATAACTGTTCATTAGAATGTCTTTGCATGCTATCGGTAATAAGAGCCTGTTTTCACATGGGGAGACATCTGACCAATCGGATTTAGGATTTTCACTATGGGGTAGCCCATAGCTGTCTAACAATTCTGAGCATAATGAAGAAGGGGCTTCATATTGCCACTCATAAATAAACGCTGCAGTCTGTGCAGGAAACTTGTAATTATTCAGAAATGTTAGTCAAGTGATATATATATATATGTGTGTGTGTGTGTGTGTGTGTGTGTGTGTGTGTGTGTGTGTGTGTGTGTGTGTGTGTTGACTACAAAGGTATAGACCATTTTATGACCAAGGGGTGGAGGTTGCATAAGCCTAACAGACTGGGGAGTTTGGTGTTTAATGAATGTTTTTGCTGCCCAGGCATACTGTATACAAAATACATTTTAGACCTGCTACATGGTCATTTGTAGTCGCATTTGTGGGCTGGTGACCTGTATTTAATTTAAAGTTTCGAGTTTATTTATTAATTAACAATATTACCAGTATGTTTATGAGACATCAACTGTGTCCCGCTGTAAGTGAATCAAGAGTGTGTTCCTGAATGCATGTGCCCTGAGATACTGAGATACTGGTGCCCTGTCCATTGTTTCTCCCTGTGACTCTGAATGTGTATGTAAACTGTATGTAAATTGAGTGACTGACTGAGTGATGCTTTTTGTTGTGTTTATACATATATAAAGACTGTAAGACTGTAGTAATTGTAAGTCACTTTGGATAAGGGTGATGTGTATAAGTGTAAATGTGTTATTTATGCTAGTATGATGGAAGTATCTTCCTGAAAAGATAAGCACTTTGGATCATTCCTCTGATTAAATGACATAAATAGGCACGAAAATATAAAAAGTGTGGGACTGTGGTAGCCTAGAGGTTAAGGTATTATGGACCAGAAGGTCCAGGGTTCAAATCCCGGCTCTGCCAAGCTGCCACATTGGGGTTCTTGAGCAAGACCCTTAACCCACTTGCTTGGATTGTAAGACTGTATCAGTTGGTTAAGAGCGTCTGCTAAATGCTGGAAAAGTAAAGTTCATTAACATTTTCCACAGTTTGCTCTGCAGGGCAAATACATACAAAGCTCTTTTGAAAGCTTTAGTCACCTGTGCTTCAGTTCCTCATAGTTTTCGACGTTCTTCCCATTTGCAGTAACCAGGCCGTGCTCGTGATGCCTTTTTACCTCTCGCTTTTTGTTAGCATGGGTATTTGCTGAATATGTGCTCCTGACCGCATCCTCTCCGTTACACGACACATGACGTCAGGTAGCGGTTCACGGTGTGGCGTGGCAGCTCGTTAAAACACTCCTCTTCCTCCTCCCACTCCTCTTTCTCTATACACATTCTCACGTTCCAAGCCACAGCTAGCCTTCATCTACCGTCAAATAAAGCTCAAGCAATGAGAAGGGAAGTCGATGGGAGACCGCAGGAGCAGGCTGTAGGGATTTCCTTATTCCGATTCTTGTTTTTGTTTTTGTTTTGATTAAAGTGGATGCATCAGATGGAGGTTTCGATGGTTGGGCGGATTTGAAGCCTTTCGACTCGATTTTAGCCGACATGCACCGGGACTGTACCGACCCCGGCCCGGATTTATCATGCTGTTTAGATGCTTTGCGAGGTAAGAGTTACCCGAACTGCACAGAAGCACTGCAGGAGAGAGGTGAATCACGAGCGAGGCACTGCTTGTTATTGCACGAACTGATCTTTTAGACGAGCAGCAGCAGGCATGTCAAAACAAAGCCTCTTCCATATTCGGATTCTCACATAGCATTCTTTGTCCATTGGAGCTAATACCATGTTTGCGTGCTACATTCAGATCGTAGTTGAACGTTATTAAAATGCGTTTGAACGGCCAGATGACGGATGAAAGCGGTTGTTTAGATTCTGTACGCAATCTTGAGCCCAGATCTTTTGTGGGTTCTCTGATTGCTTGATAAGGACGTTGTGTGGTAGTTCAGGTTTGTCTCAACAGCAATTTCGGTTTGCCATCTTTCTGTATGAATCAGTGTGTTGTATTTTTATTAGGCAAGTGCAAATGTATTGCAAAAAGGTAAGAAAAACATCCCCACACCATCCAACCCGCAACCTCCTCTGTTTTCATTAATGTCTGCACTTTGTTTAGAACAAACTCTAGGTCAAGCTCTGCTACATTTCATTCGAGACAGCAGTTTTTACTTGGTTAGAATAAGCCACTTGAACAAAATGGTATGCAGTGCCTTTCATATTTCATATATATTGTAAATCGCTATATAAATAAATAAATAAATTGAATATTTACATGTATGTCTATCCAATCAGTTTGTTAAGGATGGTTGCCAAACAAAACCAGCTGAAGGGCCAAAGCAGTTTAATTAGTGAAGTGCACACTGTGAAAGCAGTAGTGTAAATAATATAATGTAACTACCAACAGCAATCATATTAATGCAAAGCATCCTGACCACTTCCATATTCAGATGCCTGAACATTTGCTTATGGTATAACATGTTGGCAACAAACAGAGTATTTGTGGTAAGCAGATGTCTGGCATTAGTCTAAAGTCTAAGTGTAATGTTGTGTAATACAGTATTACATTGCTCACAAAAGTATCCCCCTAATATACTAATAGTGTATACAAAGATATCCCCTAATTTGAGAGCTAAATTTTTTAGAATAAGTACTGAATTATTTTATTTATACACACACACACACACACACACACATATATATATATATATATACATACACAGTGGTGGCCAGAAGTATTGGCACCCCTGCAATTCTGTCAGATAATACTCAGTTTCTTCCTGAAAATGATTGCAATCACTAATTTTTTGGTATTATTATTTTCATTTCATTTGTCTTCAATGAAAAACCACAAAAGAGAATGAAACAAAAATCAAATC
>JAUZSU010013466.1:0-11042 GCA_034780255.1 Parotocinclus maculicauda
ATAATTTAATCATAAAATAATGTCTGACCTGTGTTTATTAATATATATATATATATACACATTTAAAAATATATATATATTATTCATTATATTTTAATTTTATTAGTAAAAATGTTTAATAATTTAATAATATTCAATAATTACTGTTTTTTTTTATATAAAACATAATATATATTAAATAATATATAATAAAAGAATTAAAATAAATAAAATATTAATACATATCAGATTTATTTGGGGTAAAATAAAACAATTGTATTTATAAATAATATTCATTTGTTTTTTTATGGAAATATAAATTTCTTCAATATTTAATATTGATAATCTAATTTTCTGTGTATTATAGCTGCCATTATTTTTAATGAAAGCACTTTTATAATTCAGTTAAAAAATATACAATGTAATTATATGTATAATAATGTTAAACACATCTAAGAAACACATTGCAATGTTTATATATTATTAAATTATATTACAAATATCATTTCTCCAAGCCTATTCATGTTTAATAATAATAAAATAAGTAAAGGTAAGCTTAAAAAAAGGGGTTGTTTACATTTGAGGAATACATGCACAAATTAAAATTTTAAAAATAAAATCCAACAACAGTTAATATTGTTTTTAGATTTGGCTCTGAGTGAAGCAGTTAAGCTGAATCTAAAAAATACATCATCATTTTATAAGCATTATTGACAGTGCATATGGTAATTAATTTATTCGTGTAATCAGTAAATAAAACATAGCGCCCCCTAATGTTAGGGTTGGTATCGCAGCAGTAGGTACTTTTATCACTTCATTAAAATTAATTAGAACCTGGCTTCATATAATTCATTAGATTCAGGGTTGCCAGATTGACTTACATGGAGAGACTTAGGGTCTGGAATTCATCCTTTATTTCTTCTGCCTCTTATTAGAATGTGGAGTTTTGTATGTTCTCCTCAGGTCAGGTTCTGGGTACTTTCATTACCCTGATGAGCAGGTAAATATATAAACATCTCCATAAAAGAGTAAAACACACCCTACTTGGGGTGACCCTAGGAATGTTGGTCATAGGGTATCAGAGAATATCTGGCAACCCAGGTTTCGTTTTGAGTCCAGAATAAAGGAGGAGGTGGAGGAGTGTGTTAGGGGCGAGTTTAGATATCGTTGTGAGGACCAAATGCCCCCACAGCGGGTAGAAAAATGGGCTTTCCTTTCTTATTTCCCTTTTCCCCCCTATAAGTACTGATATGGAGCTTTGTTTGTAAAGCCAAAAGGGCCAATATGTTTTTTAGGCGCTGCTTTGGTGGATCCAGTAATGTTTTATTATCAGTGGAAGGTCCTCGTGATGATAGAAAAACAAAAGCTGGTGTGTGTGTTTGTAGTACTACCCCCTTTGATATTCTGATACCCCTGGTTAGAGAGAGAGAGAGAGAGAGAGAGAGAGAGAAAGAGAGAGCAGGAGGTGGAGGAGGAGGAGGATCCAGGATCGAGCGCGCGCTGCAGATCGGACCAGTTGCTGGTTTGGACTCGGGCGAGGTGCAGCGTCTCTTGTTCCTCCCTCTCTTGTGTCTCTCTGTTTAATCTCAGCGCCTCTGCACGGATTTATTTCTTGTTCTTGATCCCCTCTGGACCCGAGGCTCGTTTTGCTGGATTATACCGAAACCCCCGAAGCGCTGATTCGAATCAAACCTTGGATTTATCGGGACCGTTTCGGTTTGCGCTTTTACGCGTCGAAACTTCTCCAGTTTACGGGCAACCTGAGAATATGGTACGAACATTTCCACACGATTTATTCACTGGGTTGACTGGTTTACTCGTGTTAAAGCCCTGCCCGGTTACTGGTGCAGCTCTGTTCTTAAGAGAACCCACTGGTTTGGAACCTGGACATCGTTTCACGCTTCGCCCTTAAGGCGGACCGTTTAGACGAGTTTCTTAGTTTACACCTTTACAGGTACACACACTTTTGGGTGCCGGGCCGCGGCTCACTTTTTAGGGCCAGTCACTGTAGTTTGAAAACGTTGTGAATGTCTTGTGTTTATCTACTCAGAAAAGCAGAAAGAAATGCGAGTCCGAATTACAAAGGAGCTGCATTAAGTGTGTATAAGATCTTTTTTTATTTACATTTCTCCCGTTTCATGCGTAAAATGCGTGGTTTGATCTAAATGGGTTTATATGTTGTGCGTCTTTAAATCTTTTTGCGCTTTTACGCTTTAAGGAATGAATGAATGAACGGTTTGTAAACGAAATCGTGGGCAGTTTGTGATGCAGCCTTCGATATTTCTCAGATTTTGTTTGATTTGGGGACTGTGGTGGGACGGGTACTGGACTGTGGACTGAAAGGACCCGGGTTTAAGCTCCAGGTCACTGCCGTGCTGCCACTGTCACTGGGTTTAAGCTCCAGGTCTGGCTGATAAGCCGATCTAACGATATATTGTGATATTCTGAGTTAGAGATACCGACGGTAAAACTTGATTAGAGATTATTGTGTGTAAATTTGACACACACCGTGTTACCTCGCACACTGGTTCCTCCCGATAGTTACGCGTGTTAGTAGTTTTGCGTAAGATGAACAGATCTGCCCTCAAACTGTACTCAAAACGAATATTGATTTTTTTTTACAATAATGTCTGCAAACAAGACATGAAAAAATCTAACGTGAACTAAAGTGTATCCCAGGGCGATATAATGAGACGTTTTGTGCCAATTTGTGCTGATTGTGTAGTTCACACGTGTGTGTGTGTGTGTGTGTTTTATGCAAATGTGTGTCTTGCAGGGAGGCTCGCAGCTCCTCCAGCGTGGCTCATAGCGTGTGAGGAGCGAGCGTTGAGGAGCACGCCTGAGAGCCATGAGCCGCGCACTCACCGAGCCCATGGGTGGCACCAGCTTCCGCGAAGACGCGCCCCGTCCTCCGGTGCCAGGGGAAGAAGGGGACGAGGAAGCGTCTTGCCGCGAACTAAAACTCAAACCGACGAGGACCTCGGCTCGGGCCCAGCGCAGAGACGAGGAAGGTCTGGGCGAGCCCGAGGGCAGCGCGACGCCAGACTCGCCCCTGGCACGCTGGACCAAGTCCTTGCGCTCGCTGCTGGCGGACCGGGACGGGGCGCACCTGTTTCGGACTTTCCTGGCGCGCGAGCGGTGCGAGGACGCCCTCGACTTCTGGTTCGCTTGCAACGGGTTCCGTCAGATGGACCTGAAGGACATCAAGACCCGTCGAGCCGCGAGGGCCATCTACAAGCGCTACGTGGAGACGCGCGGCGTTGTGGCCGAGCACCTGCGAGCGCCCACGCGCGCCTGCATCCGAGACGGCGTCAAGAAGCAGGGGGTCGAGCTGCGCATGTTCGACCAGGCGCAGACCGAAATCGAGGCCGGGCTGGAGGAGAGCGCCTACCGCGCCTTCCTCGCCTCGGACATTTTCCTGGAGTACGCGCGCTCCGGAGGCGAGAACGCGGCGTGCGCCGGGCACGCCCACGTCCACGCCCACGCCGGCCTCGAACTCGTGTGCGGCTACCTGCCACCTCTGATCGAGGACAAGGAGTGGAGCTGCGGGGAACTGAAGGCCAAAGCTTTGGCCGCCGTGGTCGGACTCTCGGCCGAAACCCTACGCGCCACCGTCACCCTTCGCACCGCTAACTGCAGGTACGAACCTCATGAACACGTTGTACGACGGTGAGTTCCGGATTATTAACCAGACAGTCCAGGGTTCGAACCCCGGCGCTGGAAATCTGCACTTTAGTTATTTCAGGACCAACAGTGTCCAGTTTCTCCCCATACCATGGTTATGTTAGTTATATAATAACATATGTACTAGCGATGTTTGCATGTTCTCCCTGTGCCTGCATGGACAAAGACAGCAATGCATCAGGGCAACTGGTGTCTCTAAAGTGTCTCACTGTCCAGTTCCCTTAGATCTCTATGGATTCGATCAAGACCCAAAGTATCACGGTTTGATTTTTGTCAAATCGCCCTGCCTCGCTTTCCCTTATGTCTCTCATCTCACACACACACACACACACACACACACACATACTCGTTGGAGCTGCAGAAGGAAGATATTTTAGTTTTTGGTCCAAGATGAAAGATAAGCCGTTTTGAAGGAAGCCTTTGTGTTCTGTTCCGCAGACGTTTCCAAACTCTGTCTCGCAGCTGCGCCGCATCGACACCGACCCGGGCTCTCTGAGCTTAAAAAAGAGAAAACTGTTTTTTTTTTTTTTTCTTTTCTTTTCTTTTCTGCACGATTTTCAATCAAAGCCTGGTTTTAATAGCGCTGACCGAAACCGGTCTTAGTACATCCACACAATAAAGCGCGAGACATCTGGAAACAATTACTGCGCAGTGCACTTGAAGTCCACCCCCCCCCACCCTCGTCCCTTTGTTGTGTCTTAAAGACGGATCGCTGGAGTAAACAGAAAGCGGTCTGCCTCTTTTTTTGGACTTTAAAAAGTGGGCAGATGAAAAGGGTTTTAGGCAAGAGCCATGACCAAATGGTTCCAAACTTTGCATGTGTGTGCATAGAGACAAAGTGTCCTCCCGTTGCTGTTATGAAGAGGATGGGGGGGGGGGGGGTGTCGCTGACATAAGGGCATCTCTGCTTCGTCCTGCTGGTGTTTTCACTCTGAGAGGGAGAAGAACCATACGAGGGGGGCACCTCTTCGTTCCCCACGGCCTGCGCCAACTCTGTGTGTGACGGCATTTTTTATCTGACACATGTGGAACTAATTTCGCCCCCCCACTCCCTCTAGCCTTCTTTTAAAGAGGCTCTGGTTTTTTTTTGCCCGGAATCCTGTATATGTATGCGTTTTGGCTTCTGCAGTCGTACTTTTTCTAAAAAAAAAACAAAAAAAAAAAACTTTCTGATAGAGACCGGGACAGGAAAGGGGAGGAGATGATGAAGAAAAGAGAGAGATCTTGTGAGGAGAGTAGGAGCGAGTAGGAGGTCAGGCCTAGCTGAGTCCAGGCTTAAGGCTTTAGTCATGGTTCCCCTGCCTCTCTTTTCTTCTCGCTCTATCCCTCGATCTCGATCCCTTTTCACACGTAGTAGGCATTTCTCATAAAGTTCAGACCCGCGCCGGGTCTCACCCTCCCCTCGCTCTGCCAGGGAAGCAGGAATGCAGCACAGCAGGAGAGACGAAAGACAAAAAAAGAGAATAAGGGAGGGCTGGAGGACTGCGAAAGAGGGGGAGAGAAGGCAAAGGTTTGGACTGGAGGAGTGCGGGAAGCTTTATTCCCAAACCGAACAGCGAGGTGGGGGTGCAGACGGCAGAACAAGTGGAAGTGCTTGTCGGTGGTTGATATAATGGGCGAGGGACGTGCAGGCCGACAAACTTAAACACACGGCCTGAAAGGGTGCCTAAACTTTTGCACATCCGATGCGCCATCACAGCCGCACTTTCGTCAGGAACAGGAACGCCTGCTCAGCAGGGGGGTGCCAAAACTTTCAGTAAAACTGCGTGGATCATTCACCATAAAACCATAAAGCCTTCCATGAACATCCATAACACAACTGGATAAATTACAAGGCTAACTAACATGTTACCAACCAGCTATCTACATAAACATACACTGATATATGTAAATATGTATAAATATAGCTTCTGATTAACAATAGTTCATCCATTTAATTAAGGATATATTAAAAATGGTCTCGTTACATGTTAATCCTGTCAGTTTGTGACTCTAACATCTAAAATGAAAGCCATAGCACTTAGCATTGCGGTTAGCTCTCGATGCTAACGTTTGCTGTGTAGCCTCCATTCGACTATGAAACATTTTGCTATGTAGTTTTACACAAAACAAAGCATTTTCTTACAAAAACAATCACAAAGTTGACATTCCTAGTGATTTTTTTTAAATCTCGTTTGGTTTTACTTTGCACTCAATAGCTATGCGCTAGCTAGCCAAATCGCTAACCTTAATCGTTAGCTTGTAGCCTGGTTGTGTGCAAACAGAAGCTTGTGAGCTCATTTCTGACTCATCGTTATTGAAAAGGTTTACCCTTTTTGAATTATTTTAAACTAAAATAGCAGCACATTTTTATTAATCATTAACAACTCAAGGGTCATGAGCAGTCTAACATGCCAGCCTGCCACCAAAGGGACCCAATTTCAAGACGGGCATCTTATACACTCACAACTGGCCATGTAGACCCTGGTACCCTGAGATTGCAGGGTCAAGTGGACGTTCTGTGTTCAGGGTTCTACTTTTTAAAGGCTCCCTGGGTCTGTCAGTCATATTGGAGGTTTAAGAGTAATTTTATTCGTATTTCTATACAACAAAAATAATCACTGCACACTTTCTTCTGGTGCATTTTCAGGGCTCAGAGGCGAGCTGACCCGGCCAGTCCTTATTTCGTGAACTCTGGTCACGTCGTGGCTCCGGTAAGCAGCGCCAACGACAGCGAGTTGTCCAGCGATGCCACCACTGACGACTCCATGTCCATGACCGACAGCAGTGTGTAAGTTCTACCCACCGGCATCCTGTGGAACCCCAGATTTGTTTTGGGTGTGGATTGTTTTGAAGTGGCCACGTGATTGTAATGCCTGAAATGACAGAACTTGAGTGTCAAAGTTCCACAAATGATCTGAACAGTAAATTACCCATTAGCCCTTAAGTCGGCGGAGAGACCAGGCGCCGAGGCGGGTCAGCTTGGCACCAAATTGAAAGCGAGGACGTACCCGCTTGGTGCCGCCGCGGTTTTCCCAGCAACCTCAGAGTGGTGAGATCGGGTGTCAGAGCGCGTTTGGTCTGACGAGCGCTGTGTTCCGGGACTCACCTTGGACTGAAATTAACATCACACTCCCTGGTGTTGACCCTTAACCCCTTCGTTGCCACACACACACACACACATACACAACCAAATGCGTCTCCCTGGTTCAAAAGGAGCCTTGCGTGGCTGCACAGAGGATGAAAGGCTGAGCTGAATGGAGCTCTCGGCCCATTGTTCAGCTCCAGGAGGGAGGGGGGGTCGGGAAGCTTGGACTGCTTTTACAATTACTTGCACTACTGGGTGCAAGTATGGAATGTAAAAGAGAAACATCTCACCCACCAACTTAAGTTTATAGCAAAGAAAACAGTAACCTGGAGAATCCAGATCTCTAATCCATCTGCTTGTGTTGGTCTCCTGAGGGTAAGGTGTAGATAATTGGGAGCTGCTTTTACTCGACCAAACATAAGTAAATATACTGCTCACAAAAATGAGAAGATAATGAGATATCCCCTAATTTTTGTGGGCACTGTAATAACTATACTCTAGTTAGA
Organism: Parotocinclus maculicauda; assembly: GCA_034780255.1. NCBI lineage: Eukaryota > Metazoa > Chordata > Actinopteri > Siluriformes > Loricariidae > Parotocinclus > Parotocinclus maculicauda. Next base: position 7,237 of record JAUZSU010013466.1, read on the forward strand.
AAAGGACCTTTTAATTTAAAAAAACCTTCAGGAGAAATGTATTCTAATGATTTACCTTTAGACGTCCAGAACCAAACAGATTTCAGGTCCTAATCAATTTTTGCTTTATAAAGTGCACTTTCTGGAAGCCTACCTATCTAGACCCTTGGAAAAAAAGGATCCTAGGTTCCACTTGAAGCTACATCTGGGATGTTCAAAGTAGATCTAAAGTTGCTTGGAAGTTTTACCTTTAGAGGTTTCCCTTGAGTTGCATAAGAGGGCGCTTGGAACCTTTATCAGACCTTTAGTGAACATCCATTCGACCTGATTTCCACAGACGTCCATCAGACGTTTTCTTGGATTGCCTCACATGCTCAGAATGCTCGGATCAGCGCTGAAAACATTCCCGAACCTTCAGTGAGGCACTTCCGAGCGGAGCCCGCTTCCTTAGATCGTACTTTTGTGAGTCTGTTTTGATGCGGTGAAGTAACTGAACCTCAGCGACAAAACTATTTCAAACAGAATCCTGCCAGGCCCACCACACACACACACACACACACACACACGTGTTTGGACTCTTCTAATCTTGTTTGTCCGCTGCATGAAATGAATATTCCATGGCTCCTATTGCGCGAATAGCAGGAAGTCAGCGGCGCTTAAAAGACACGGCAGAAATTTGAATCCGAGCCGGAGATAAAGGCAGAATAAAAAAGGTTAGAGGGTGATTCAGCCACGTTCTCTCTCTTCTTTTTTTGCGCTTATATCTTATTTATGGATTTACTCGGACTCTGGGGAATGCGGCAGCGCCAACTTCAAACATTACCTTATCTTACAAACCAAGCTTTTGATGTAGCCGAGATCTAAAGAGCACCGAGATGCTGTTGCCAAATGAAGATGGCAAGGAGCGAATATGCACATGAGCATGAGCTCTCAAAGAATGAAATCTCAGGACGCCTCGGACGGGGGGGGGGGACAGGCCGGTCTTTACCTCTTCGGCCTGCATGTTTTTGGGATTAACGGTCATAAAACGAAGCCCCAGTGTGTTTATGTGTAGTATCCTGCCTTTGATGGGTCGCTCTGCAGGGGAGGGAGCTCAGTGTTGACGTTGGGCAGTAAGCGCCGGCCCCCGGGGTCCCATCTAAAGTCATTAACTAGAGCAGTGTTGTAATGCTAATGCTAATAGAGGACCTGAAAGGGCCGAGGGCATTCTGAGCAGGAGCAGAATGAAGGCTACTGGATCTGCTGTGCCCCCTCAAACGAGCTTAACAATAAAACGGCTCCGGAGACGGATGTTTATCGGTATGACAGGGAACCAGCAGTCATGAGGATCTTTCTGTTTTCCCATCAGGGACGGGATCCCGCCGTACAAGCTGGGCACCAAGAAGCGGCTTCAGCGGGAGATGCACCGGAGCGTCAAGATCAACGGACAAGTGTCACTCCCTCATTTTCCCGTAAGACTTGTCCCTCTTTTCCTTCTGCCAGCTGGGTTCTGTGTGTGTGTGTGTGTGTGTGTGTGCGCGGGGTCGCCGTTTTAAGTCTCCCCAGCTCGTGTTTTGACAGAATCTCATATTCTTCCGCTCATTTTCATATAAAAGGGTTACAAACCAAAGCCTGTATTAGCATGTGCATTTTTTCAGCCCCCCTCATGTGCATCTCCATACAAATGAATCCACCACTGTTTTTTTCTTCCCCGCTGCCGTTTGAAGATAAAGGCTCCCGATTCGGATCCCGATTCAAAAATCCCATTTGAATTTTATCTGGAGTCCAAGGGTCTGCTTGTGGCGCTAGATAACTTGGTTCCGACGAGACCAAACAAAACAGTTCCTCAGATGCAGCCCGGAGTGTGCGATTTAAATTTTAGAAACTTGGCTCCAGATCTTTAAGGTCTGATTCAGAAGGTCTGATTCTGATGTGACGTCCAGACAGAGTTTGGTCAATCTGGTAAATCTTTGGGTCTCGATTCCAATTATGGCCCAAATTCAAAAGGTCACGTTTGCAGGTAAATGTTCTGCTTTGCTCAGATTTCTGATTTGATTTCTAGACTCTCGCTTTTTCGTCCTAAATGGATACGATTTCCTGGATATGCCAGCCCACCTTTTGGGTTGGGCATCACATATGGGCACGGTCCCCTATCCTCGCTCCGTACGTCCCTGAACAAGTGCAGAAGTGAGTGGGGTAAAATGCATAAAAGGTCCACTTTGGGTTGAAAGTGAGGGTTTTTAGCTTCGTACCTCCATCTTTTGGAAGGCCTGTGATGCGATAGAACGGGGGGAAGGAGGAAGGAGGAAGGGGGTCGGCGGGGTCAAGTGGTCAGGATCTGGAAGTGAGAGCAGGAGTCGATTCTCATCGCCTTTGATCAGACGCTGAATGCAGGCGGCTTGTGTGGCTTCTTTGGTGACAACCTCCAGCCGAGATCCTCCTCCTCCTCCTCCTCCTCCTCCTGTTTTGTGTGTGTTTTTGTCGCTTCACCCCCCCCACCCTCTATCCCTCTCCTTCCCTCTGATCTCCCCATGGTGTAGGCTCAGCGGGGTAAAGATGGGAAGGGGGGAGATGGGGTGGGTTTGAGGAGGGGGTTCGAGAGCCACGGTGGACGGGTTGAGCTTCGGGTTAGCGTTCGGTGAGGTCGGAGGTGGTCTGGGTTTCAAACCGTCAAAGCTTCGTTCGTTTTTACGTTTTGGGTTGCCATGTTTACACTCTTTTACGTTGGGCGTTAAAGCAACAGGCCGGACTGAAAGCAGGAGGCCGGAAGCCTCTTATTCTCTTCCCTCGGTTTCATGTTTTATTCCCAACCCTCCGTTCTCGCCGCAGAGCCAGACCAGAGCCGAGAAAAAAAAAGAAAAAACAAAGAAACAGGAAACGGGGGTGAAACTCTTTAAAAATTCTCCCAGAGTTCATAAGAGAGACGAGGACCGGCGTTACCGTCCTGTCCTGATGTGGCTTTATTGGCAGTCGGGAAACAGATTACTTCTTCTCCCTCTGATCTCCTTCTTCCATCGTCCCTCTCTCGATCCTCTTCCTCCCCTTTTTTCTCTCCTCATCTTTTAATTTTGTCCTCCTGCTCTTTTTTTCTGTCTATCTGGCTTTTATTCTGGGATTTAAAAGCCTGTGTCGCCCCCCTTCTCGTCCCCGCTCCTCGCGTGTGTTTGATGTTTGACAAGGGTTCTTTGAAGCTGGCTGACTTCAGAGCCTCCATGCTGATGGCATGGGTGTGTGTGTATATATGTGTGTGTGTGTGTATGTGTGTGTGTGAGAGAGAGAGTTTGAGTGTTGGTCCGGCTCTCTTGCCCCAAGGCTGGTAGCACTTTTGGCATTTGCCAGTTGGCATTAAAGTTGGCAGAACTTGAAGGGTATTTGAGGACTCGGGGGTCAGGCCAAGAGCTTTAAGAAATATACACACTTATAAAGAACATAATAAAGCTAATTAGGCTCTGATACTGAGTTTAGTCCATGAGCCGCCTCGTGCCAGATCACTCATTATGCCCCTAAAAATCGACGCTTTTTCGAGGTGCTAACGGAAAATCTCCGGCTTGTGTGTTCCCCGCTTGCAGAGGACGCAGCGCTTGCCTCGGGAGATGGCCCCGGTGAAGCCGTCAGTGTTTGCGGCCGAGCTGATCGGCCGTCTGGAGAAGCTGAAGCGCGAGCAGGACACACTCAGCTCTCTGGAGGAACGGCTGCAGCAGATCCAGGAGGTAAGGATTTTGTTCCTGCCGACCACGTCGGGACGCGATAGTTTTGGTCCTAATAACCGGGTGGTCCGATTAAACGAACATGCCCTATGTTAGAAGACGGGACGTGCTATGTAACATATTAAATGTTTATTAAACCTT
>JAUZSU010013477.1:0-11042 GCA_034780255.1 Parotocinclus maculicauda
GCTTCTTTTTTAAGCGCTTCATATTCATTTTATAATATCAATTTATGTAATCAGTGTACAATTACAGCATATTAGCTGTTAGGAACAAACTATCTGGTGCTAGATCAGCTTTCACAACTGTGCATGTTTTTTTTTTTATTTAATTAATGTTTTACTGAATTTAATACAAATAATGTTTTTTGATACAACATAGAAACTAATGCTCGTTCTCACTGAATGTATACACAGTTTACACCTTATGGGGCACACAGCATATGAACTTACAGTTCAAATATCCTCTATTCCAGTCCGACACTTCAGGAGACTATCGGCAGACGCTGCTAAGGATCTGTGGACAGGACTAAGCGAAGATCTCACAGCAGGAGAGAAAGTGCCAGTGTGGTAAAACAGAACCACATCGTTAATCCCTTAATGTGTGATATAACCATGTAGAATTAACTCTTAAATAGTACTGCTAAACCAACGCTTGAGTAGAACATTACACGGCTTATTATTCCTTAATATGGGCTATAAAAATATAAAGCTGACTGATTTAATCATACATATTTTACTATAATATTTCTACTAGCATACCAGGTTTTTGGTGCTTTGCAGTTGATTGTACTTAAATATTTTGATAAATTAAACTTATCTGAAAATCAGAACCAAGATTTGATATACCTACTCATTATATAAGCCACAGTTTGTTGCAGAGTGATGATTTAATCCCTTTAATTAAGACAGCTATATTACATGACTGATGGAGCCACTATTCCTAAGATTTGACTGGGGTTTTAGCATGTCATGAATTTGCATAAAAGTAGCTCTGTTATTGTGTAAATAGGTGTGTCTTGCCCCTTTTATGCGTGCTCAGTCCTAGTACCCATCAAATTCATTTTAAACCAGGCAATCACCCCTGGAATACGCAAACTAATATTCTACAGCTTTACTATGAGATCAGAAAAATACCATGCAACTTTCTGACTCCATCTGCTGGCTAACTGGCAGGTATGCAAGTTCTACATGAAATTCCGTTTGATGTCATCTACAGTGAATTATAAGTTTTAGAGTAAACCTTGTATTTACAGTTCTGTCAGCTAACTGAACTGTGTGTATATTTGAAGTCTCACTTTATTTGTACCATCTAAACAACACAAATGAAAGGCATGTTATGACAAAAAATGGAGAATAAAAATCAATGTTTACAAAAGCATGTCTTAAAGGCACACTATACACCAGAGGCCTTAAAGAAACGTACAATGCATGTACAGAAAGTGTTTTTTATTTAGTACCAGCATTCAGATATGTATAATCATCCAGTTTCTTAAAAGGTCTAACAAAGGTTGGTGCAAAAAAAACCTTAAGAAGAAGGCAGCAGAAATAATACAGCCACATTTAAAACAGATTTGGATCTGTTTGCTTAAACGTACACCACGTTACTCAGCTCAGAAAAAGAGACCCTCGTGATGATGTCTATAGCTTAGCAGTGCTTAATCACATTATATGGAAACTTTGAGGTCAGTTTGAAAACAGTAACATCATGTGCTCTTCACCACACACTTGAACAGGCTCTCTTATGAAGCGTCCAAGAAAAAAGGCAACGACAAGAAAAAATGTCCAACAAAAATCCAGAATAAAACAAACGAAGAAACGCATGTACAGTACTCAGATTTACTCAGTTATGAGTAAAAGGCTCAGTGGAAAACAAACGTTTATGTTACATATGTCGGTGAGGTATGTTTGAGGTATGAAGCCATTACCACAGAATTTCAACCCTCCACCAGGACTGACAGAAGAATGAACAATCTCTAGCTAATAATTAGATAGCAGGAGCTTTACAGTACTTTTGCTTGTGGGAAAAATGTTTACCTCATTCCTGTAACTGGTGACACACGGGGCTTTAATGCCTGCTTGTTATCCGTCGTTAAGAGATTGATACAATAGAAAAATCTTAATTTACAGTATAATTAACCACGGAGGTATAATGATGCATAGCGGTGCAAAAATCGATCATGGATCGATGGATATCCAATGTCACATGCAGTCGGTTTATTATGCCATCTAATACACTTGCATTTTTTGAACACCAGAGGGTGCAGTCATACATCATGCTCCCACACTTCCCTCCCGTTCTGCAACTGGAAACTCTACTTAAAGTAAATATGAGAATTTAAGATAAAGAATGTTAATGTAGAATGTTGTTGTACTTTGACTTTTTGATTTTTGGTAAGTCACTCTTGGTAAGCGCTTATGCTAAATGCTATATATGTAAATGAAAGTGGATTGTGTAGGCAGATCAAAAAAAGCAATTTAGAACACCATCTAGTTTATTTTCCAGATTGTCATTCATTATATTGTATAGTTTGTGGTTCAGATAGAAGGTAAAGGGATTTAAATACCTCTTAAATTGTAGCTGGAATTCCTGTAACAGTTAAGCTGTGTATAAAATGAAAGCATTTATTAAGGAACCTCAAACTGCCCCTAATCTTTAATTAATATTCAGGTGCTAAGTTTTGTTTTTTCTTAGCACTGGAAAATGCAGTGTCATTTATTTATTCATGAATAATAATAATTTCCACGGTTTAACTCCGCTTTACTTGGTCAGGAGAGTGGGGAGGCTCTGTCACCTAGCATGTAGGGATGAAACGGGGGTCTGCCTCCCCCGGCACTGCTGTGACTCAAACTAGTGGATTAGACTGACTGTGTGATAATCGCACACCTTACATGCAAAAATTCTAACACTTAAAAACTGTTATAATAAGAATAAATCTAATAAAAACTTGAGTCCATCTTTAACATTTTGTTCAGGCACATAATCACTTAAGTTGCAGAGGATTGTTGCTTTCAAAGGCAATTATGAGGAGTGATAACATGACATTATAGAGAAGCTCATTTCTAAACAGTACAAAATGCTGATCTGTGGTAAGTCCAGTTCCCACCACCATGATCAAGACCCAATAAGTGTACCCAACAATCTAACAACTGCATATATTTAGGTTAAACTCAAACTGCACATTACTACATCACCCAGGTCACTCCAGTTAATAACTGGTTCAGAGATGAACGTGACTGGTAGGATAATGGTTCATGCACTCGCTCAGTTTCCACTGTTTGCTTAAGCAAAGCCCTGTGTAATGCTCTGTGAAAGAAAACTAATGCTATCATGGTGGCTTGAATTAAACAGCCGTTATATAAAAGTGGTTGAATATTTGTTCATGTAAATAAGCACTTTCCACACTTAAATTACAAAAAACGAGTGCATATCATATTCAAGTCAGACAGTTCCCTTATCTTAATTACCAACACTGATATTTACACATTAACAAGTATTAATGATCAATATTACAAGATAGAGCATGTGCCCATCTCTAAAAACCTTGGGGTATCCACAGCCTATCCGGCAGCACAGAGCACAATGGGTGTTGCAGGCCACATGCACATACATGCACACACTGCTTACTGGGACACTTTAGAATCACCAATTACACAAAGCCATTGCTTGAATCTGGGAGGAAACCCATGCAGACACGGGGAGAACATGCAAACTCCAACAGAACTTAAAACCAGGACTCAAACTGTGAGGAGACGGCACTAACCACTGCTCCACCGTGCCAGTCATAGATCTTATTGTTTAGCAATTACAATTATATTAATAGTTAGCCAAAATGATAATGTACACTATCCCTTTAGCCTTAACCTACATTAATGTAATGTATCTATTAAATCATGTTTAAACTAGGACGGTCAGACAATTAAAATACTGCATTATATTAATTGCATGATTGTTTGATCTATTTGATCTTCAAGAAACAATTTTCCATTAAAACACAATTATGAAGTACAGGCGTACCGATACACTGCTCGAGATTCGATTCACGATACTGAGGTCATGGTTCGATTTTCTCCTAATTATCAATTGGGCATTTAATCGAAGTGCATTCCTTCTTTATTTCTGATTCATATTTGCACAATGCACATTTGTATAGGTTTTTAAACAAACAAAAAAGCTTTAGCTCGCTGCAATTAAAATAAATAAATTACTAGAAACCATATATTGATTATTACTATATTATATTGATATATACATTGAAACGTTCCATTTTATTTCTAGAGAATAACTCAAGATAGTATGTTGCTTGTATAAAAAAAACTTAAAAATGAAAATAAATTTGATGTAGTCAGAGTGGAAGATCGGTGACTGAACGACAATTGTGCCTTCTGGTGTTCAAAAAATATCATCCAACTTGACGATGCACCATCTATTGTCAGCGGAATGCATTAATCACTCTTTAATAAATCATTAACACTATATTTATCACATTCCTCATGTTTGCTGCATCACAACTTTTTTAGCTACTTCTATAATGGAGGGCTGCAAACACAGACTGGGAATGCAAAATATTAATGGTATTAGGTACTATTATAAGAATCACTACATGCAAGCTGTTGTCTAGTGATAGAGGGTGTGAGAGCAGAATCTGTCACACAGTAGTGAGCAAAGCATTTAAGGATGTGTTACAAAATGCCCCTCCAATTCTCTTCCTTTATAGGCTAAAGGTATAGTCTAGAGTACGCAGAAAATAGTAAATAGCAGATAATTTGGGATACAGGCAAAGTGTAACAACAGGTATTTGATTAATGATGTTTCAAAAAACATGGGTGTTAAAATATTAGTTATGAACACATTCAATTTGACAGTCCTAGTTTCACAGTAAGGTTAGTAAAGGTCTTAGTTTAATAACTAGCTTATTTTTGCTCTAACCCTAACTTAAAGAACCAGTTTATGGTTTAGGGCTTAGTAAATCCTGGAATCAATCTTTGGAATTTTTTTGAGCAGGTACCACATCATTTCAGGATTACATTTGCAAATCACTGTTTCCCCATTCCTTGGTTCAACCCCAGACTGTGTGGAGTTTGCATGTCCTTCCCTTTCTGTTTGGGGTTTACTCTGGGTCCTCTGGTTTCTCCTCCAACATCCCAAAGACATGCTTTGGGTTAATTGGTCACTCTAAATTGGCCCGTGACTAGTGTGTTGATCAAACCTTGTTTCTGCCATGATTATAGTTATTGATGATAAACTAATTAACAAACAAAAATGACTGTTCCAGCTTTCCAGACTAGATGCTCCTACAGGTCAAGAGATTCGTGTTGGGCACTAACCATTGCTGTTGTACCTCTGGCATGGCTGACTGTGTCTGTAGTGTGTGATGTAGATGGCTGTCTGGTGCCACCAGTAGAACATCAGCACCACCAGTACATGCCACAGCTGATGACTAGCACCTAGGTAGTTCACCTGCCCTGTTGCAATCAAATACGACTGGCTGTTATTTTATTACAAGAAAATCACAAATATTAGGGATATTTCAAAATGAATACAAGTAAGATCCCAGAAGAACTGCTGAATAATCTGATCCTGTCAGTGTGTTTTGGCAGACTTGGGTGACTATACACCCTACTTGAACAGTCAATGTGGGGGCACTCTTATCCAGTTTGAGAAGTAAGTGAGATATTCATGGGAGTGAACAGAAGCATGTCAATCACCATCATTGAGTTGTGGAATCGAACACCTTTTTTTTTTACTTTTCTCATTATCTTGTGTAATGAAATAAATCAAATGCTTCTTTTTAAATCACTTCATATTCATTTTGAAATATCCCCTATTTTTTGTGTATTAGCCTGTTTTGCTGACCATTACTGAAGGAGCCAATCATTCCAAACAGCAGAGAGGAACAGGGTACATACCTGGGAAGTAGCGCTCTGGGACTTTACTGATGTAGAACAGGAAGGCAGAACCAGCAAGCAGGTACATGACCATGACTCGTGGGAGGAACGCCTGAAAAGAGAGCAATTGATTAATAGGTTAGGATTAAACTACACACACACACACACACACACACATATATATAGATAATATAAATCACTAGCAGCACCATTAATGCGTGTTAAAATCCCCAGTTCTATATTGTGCCTGATCTTACCTGCACAATCTCAGAGTAAAAGCCTCCGTTGAGCCAGACCCAGTGGCAGGCAGGGATGATGCTATAAGCCGTAACGAAGCAGAAGATTGCAGAGCGCAGCGTCTTCCACTCCTGCGTGTGGTAAAGTGGGTGGATCTGTGCTGAAAACACAGCCAGGATCAGAGCTAGGACCGTGATCAGGTAGACCTGCCGCCAGAACTGAGGGGAACCCAGAGAGGTACATGGATACAGGTCAATGGATACATGGTAGAGGAGACAGACTGGACAATTACTGTTACATCATAACCGTCCTCACAGTAACATTCGTCCGCATCCAAGTAAAATAAACTATAAGGCAGATAAATATGCATCTTACACTCTCACAGTAGAAGGCATAGAAGACTCCAGGAACGTAGCAGCCCAGAATTCCCACAGAAATGCCCGCGTAGTCCAGGGCCAACCAGCGACGGCTGGTCTTCTCCGAGCGATGGCAGCAGAAAAGGTGATAACCAACTGAGCACAGCATACAAACCTACACGAAATAACCACTGTGAAATCACCTGAATAACGATCGCATTAAAAGTTCTGAAGGAAAGAGGAGAATAAGCGGTTTGTAGTGCAGGTTTGATGATCATGAGTACGTACTCAAATTATTTAGCTCAAACAAGGTGTACAGGATGTGATTTGGTAGCTACAATTAGAAACTTAATAACCAGACATTATGAAGTGCTCTCTTAAATTAATAAACAAAAATCTCCATGTTAAACTTAAAACATAAACATTCTCATTCACAAGTATCTCCATTTTTCATTGTAGAATGAAAGATGTGCGAGAAATCAGGGGTTCCCAACCTTTTTTTTCGACACAAAGACCAAAAGAATAAAACGATTCACTGCAAAACTTGCAGCACTTTGCCTTTTATCTTTGATTCCATTTAAAGCTTCCCTCTCTTTTTTCATTTTGGCTTCTATTTTAATGTGCATTTTATGTCGCTAAAAATCAAACTGGACATTTTAGACCTGTACACACATCCAAACAAATGAATAATGATGATTGTAAATCAGCCCATATACATAAAACATGGTTATTAAACATTATATTATATTGTTCCAGTAAGTCATTTTAATTTAATTCAATGTGTACATTGTAGTCCAGTTTCCTCCCACAGTCGTAATTGATTGTTAATTGTTATCTTTAAACTGGTCACTGGTATGTGACAGTGTGTGCCCACGATATATTGGGGCCCCATATAGGGTTGTTCTTGCCCTTGCACCCAGAGTTGAAGGGTGGGCACTGGCTGGCCCGCAACCCTGTGTGGATTAAGCCTAAGATGATGGATGGCTGGATGATGTGTACACTGTAGTTTGATAAACTCAGAGATTCTCACAACACAAAATGCCTCGTGCACACAGTGTAATGTTTGTTGTTAAAAAAGGCTATACAAATTAAACTGAACTAAGGCAAATTTAATAAGCAGAGTTGTGTATGCTCCTAATATGAAACCAATGATCCAGCCCTTCCCTTTATATCCCAAGCCATGGTATAACGAGGTAATAAAAACGAAGCCTTAGCGATTATAAGAACCTGTTAGTGAGAGATCTGAGGCTTCACCCCTACAGGATTTGTTAGCTGACTGTTTGAAGTGCACTGACCTGAAAGCAAAACAGTCCTATGGAATAGATGACATAATCCTCTCTTGTAGCGCCTGCAGCCGGTAGAACTGCCGACATGTCATTCACTCCCAAAAAGAAGAACAACACGAATCCCAGAAGATGGCTCCAGATATTCACAGTCTCATTGGACAGAACAAAGATGCTAAAACATTCAAACACAATGTGAGTGCCTTTATAACCCTGCATACACCTCGACGCAGTCAGTGCAGAGAACACGCCTACCTTTTCAGACATAATTTCGAAGGCAGGTGGGCTCTGTATCCATCTGTAATGTACGGGTTCTCTTTGAGAAACAATGGGATCTGCTCGTAAGTGTACAGCCGGATCCCTCGGGGTATAAGAACTGGCCAGTACTGGTAGCTACCCAGCTCAATGTAATGGGTGCTCTTCATATTCTTGTGAGGCATCCTTAGTCGACTGATGCTGCCTGGGTACAAGGTCACTGCAAACAAAACATGTATGTGTGTGTGTATATGTATATATATATATATGTGTGTGTGTGTGTGTGTGTGCATATATATATATATATATATTTCATTTAAATAAAAGTTAACTAGCAACTGCTTTTAGTTACGATTGGAGAAATCCCAGTCCCTTTTATATCTACCTTTAATATCCATCCATATCTATCCCTTTTATAAACATATCTGCAGCTTTATATATCTGGAAATAAAAGAGCAATGCATGAGTATACACTGCACATCCTGTAAAGTTACTGCGATGGCGAAAGACGTTTAAGGTCTATGGGTTGAACGGCAAAACATAAAACAGTTCAATGATGGTGTACTTAAGCGCATGATGTTTAGCTGCAATTTTACTTATTTTAATAACGCAAATAAACTGTCTCTACTAGGTTCAAGATGCACACATCCCATTTTGGAAGCTTTTTTGACAGTGGACTAGGTTAGCACAATGCCCAGTCTGTGGATACAAAGCCCTTATTAAGCAGGATGTGATGTGTGTGTGTTGTAAACACCATCCTCACATAAACAGCACTAAACATTTAAGCCCGTGTTGCCTTTGCTCATCGGTGAGTCTTGGGTGCTTGGTACCAGTTCATGGTTTGTCAGTAGGTACAGTAGATACTAGATACCACAGCAGTTTCGATAATAACATGGCATGACATTGGCATCTTACATTCTGCTGATAGCAGCGTTGACATTTTAGTTACAGGTGTCAGTGTCATATGCGGTTATCCCCAGAACTGAGTGGTATAAGGCAACAATCCCCACATAAGATGCCGATTCCATTCCATGTTATTACTGCGTGTCTCTGACCGGGAACTCACCACATGTCCTTCTGTATCTGGCTATAACAATTTAATCCTCATCAAACTCATCCATTTCTCCAACACACCAACTAGGAGAACTGACTGTAGAAGCTTAGCAATGCTGGAACCCTGGACTTTCCCCATTCACAGTCCAGTAACTTAACCACTGTCCCAGCACAAACCTTAATAAGTGTAATTATTTTTAATTATACCGAGACATTCTGTATTATACTTATGTGTTCATGTTAAACCTGCAGGACAGGCTATATACGCTTATAGGTTTATTATTCAGCACATAAATGATTTGATTTCCTAATCGTTTTCTTTACAGAATAACACTATTAGTATATAATTATTGTATTTTATGTATTTCAATAACCTGATTGCTATAGATTTTAAAAACTAACGATAGCGGCTAATCTCATATCTAAGCATATATGCTTTATAAAAAGGATTTAAACGACATTTTTAACATTACATATGCTTAATGACTCAAAGATATAAAACAAACTCACCTTAAGTTTAAATTCAGTTACATGTTTCCTTTGCTTTAACTATTCGGCAGTGTTTGTAACATTTTAGCAGCCATTGCCGTGTTTTAGTGTGACGCAAAAAGCCTGCGACGCCTCCCTTTTATTTTCCACCTATTTTACGGTCGAGTTTCTAAAGTTAAATTAAGAATTTGGTAGCTATCTAATTAAAACCAGAAATTAATATATTCTGACTGAATAAATATATGAATTTATTAATTACTTGCATTTATATTTACCATGGTAATTAAACGGGTGAATAATTAAGTTAGATACTTAAAGGTTTACCAACCTGTTTTATGGCCACCCATTATATCCTCTATGTACACAAACATAAATTTAAATAAAGTTTAGAGTACGGTTACAAAAGATGCTTTTTACTTTTATTCACAAACTAATTTCTCTGTTTGACAATCCAAGAAAAAATCCAACGTAAAAAGTCAAAAATATGTTTTCACTATATTCACATGTATGAGCTTTAGTGGCCAAAAGGAAAAAAATAGTCTATATTTTTATATTTAATTCTAGTGGTGTTGTTATATCGATTTTGATAAATTAATGGCAGATGTAACAGAGATGTAATGACACTTTTTAGCACTGCTTTATTTATTTCCAACACACAAATGATTAAAATAAATAAAATGTCATTGGAGAGTGTTTTAGTGGCATCTGCCGGGGCCAAAGTTGATGAATAAGCAGATTTTAGCTTCGATTACGACAAAAAGAAACATCGTCAATATTATAGAAATTCAGAACTAAGTATCATTTTATAGGATTCCTGAATATATTCCCGCTGAATTAATTGTACCCTTAAATGTTTTTTTTCTTAATTTCCTGGTAAACATGAAGCACTGTAACACCAGCTTTGCATCCAAGGCTTGCTTCAGTATAAATTCTGGGAGAGGTTCTGGACAGGGGTTGCTCCAGCACTTATGCCAAAGGTTCATGTAATCTGGATGGGAAGCCATCTATCATCAGGCCAGTAGAGGTCGCTGTGCAGCAAAAATCCCCCGACTAGCCTTCCCTCCTTCAGACACAATCAAGCCTGCATGTGACTCCCAAGCACAGTTAAAACTGGTTAAAAAAATTAACAATAATAATCAAGCAAATACATTTTTCTTTAATAAATTATGGCATGGTTTGTCATCAAATTACTTGCATTGAACTGAATATGCTATACATGGTGTGATAAACCACAATCATTATGATCACTAACTGTCCAAATAGCTAATAAATATTAACCAGTTATAAATATGCACCTCCCAGTTGTAATGGAACAAGTGTGCAACCTCTGGCTCTCTTATAACCACAAATAAACAAATTATTCAACAAGCTAAACAAATGTGCAGCTGGCAAAACAACTGAAATGAGTAATAGGTTAGAAAAATATAAAAATCTAGAAAAGCATCATCCATAAATATAAAAGAAACAATCTGCTATTGTACAAAATACAAGTTTCCAAAAGCGCAAAACAATTCATACAAAAAAAGTGCATGAATTAGAAAAAAACAATTCATGTTCTGTTACGAGTTGTGGTGGTGTTTATTTTAGGACCCAATATGCAGGATAATTATGTCCCACGACGTATAATAAGAATGGGGAAATAATGAGAAATAACCAAAAGGGGGAATAA
>JAUZSU010013488.1:0-22665 GCA_034780255.1 Parotocinclus maculicauda
AATCCCAGGGTGGAGCGGCCTGGGTCCTTTCTGTGTGGAGTCTGCATGTCCTCCCTGTGTCTGCGTGGGTTTACTCCAAGTACTCCAATTTCCTCCCACAGTCCAAAGGCATGCTTGTTAGGCTAATTGGTGTCTCTAATATGAAGCATATAGGCATGGACTCTCCATAGACAAACAGTGGCAATATAATGGATTGTATTAAACACCTTAGTCACTCTGAACGTGATACTTTCATACTGTAGGTTCTAACAGGTCCTTCTGAAACAAAGTCCATAAAGAAATAGTTCTTCAACTTAAATGTAAAACTTAGCTAGCTTGCACAGAGCCCTGGCCTTGAACATGGATTGGAATGCCAAAAGCGAGCCTGGACCTGTTGTCAAAAATCAGTGTCTGACCTCACAGTCATGTTCCAAAATCTAGAGAAGACTGCTACAAAGGGAACAAATTCCATAACCATTACCTATGTACTATTTGAGTGCAGAATTTTTTCCTATTGAACTATGAAGCAGTCTGATTTAATAAGCAAACCTTTACGAATGGTTTTATTTAATCCTAAATGTCAGGGTTTATTATCACCATGCATCCGACCACCTGTCAACATAACCTTTCTTTTATGTAAAAACTGCTCCATGAAAGCTTGAGATTCAGCCTGAGATTGTGTGTGTGTCTGCATGTTTGTGTGTCTGCTCAAATGTGCAGATGAGATGTCAGAGAGCCGACAGACCCATGTGACGCTGCATGACATTGATCCACAGGCGCTTGAGCAGTTGGTGCAATATGCTTACACTGCTGAGATAGTAGTTGGGGAAGGCAATGTGCAGGTATGACCTACTTGTTTTAGCCCTCTTGTAAAGAGCACATGTATTTAATGTCTATTGGACAGTAACATTTGGGTGATGATTTAGACCCTTCTCCTAGACCACATTCCCAAACATCATTCAACAAATCCAACATTCCCAAGAAAAGGTTTCCAACGTTTCAACTTCTGGTCACTAAATAGGCATTTGATGCTCTGTGTGTCTTTAATCAATTGTGGCAATACAAGAACTGGTTAAAATGCATAACTTGACTACGGTTGTTTGTTGTACACGTGATGTGTGTAGACCTTGCTACCAGCGGCCAGTCTTCTGCAACTGAATGGGGTGAGAGACGCTTGCTGCAAGTTTCTACTCAGTCAGTTGGACCCATCTAACTGTCTTGGCATCCGTGGCTTTGCTGACACACATTCCTGCAGTGACCTGCTCAAATCTGCCCACAAATATGTCCTGCAGCACTTTGTGGAGGTGTCCAAGACAGAAGAGTTCATGTTGCTTCCACTGAAACAGGTGATCAAGAGCTGTTCTTTTTTTTTACAGATTTTTATTATATAGCAAACAATGGCCAGTTTAGTACATGTCTGCTGGTGAAAAGCACAAACATCTACTGGTACATGGATTAAAGAGTTTTGTTTGATGCCCAAAGGTTGGTGCCTTTGGTAAGACAAAAAGTGCAAACGCAGTCATTTACTTTTATATATACTGCTCACAAAAATTATTTTAAAATATGTTATATTATTATAAATATATTATTTTAGTATATGAATATTAATATATTGAATACATTATTATATATTATTTTCAAATATATTTTTAAAAAAGAGACCTTTAATCTTTTTTTATTAAACACGAACATCAGAAAAGCAAAGTACAAGTCAAAGAAAATTATTCCCTACTCTTGAAAGTGCACATCCTGCAATTTCCCAGCCTTTGCAATGCCTCTGCATCATGATTTTCCTAAATGCGAAGCTTGGAGACCCATAGCACTTGGAACATCCCAAAGTGTGATTAGCTCACTGTGGAATCGCTTTCAAGAGACTGGAACAGTACGAAGAAGACTAGGACAGGGTCTCCCATCTGCCACAACAGAAAGAGAACAACAAGAGACTGCAGCAATGTAACATTGTAAATTGCGGGGACAGTTTCTTTCTGACACTTCATCATCACCGTGATGAGTGATCAACTGTCCTCTTCTCTGATGAGTCACAGTTCAGTTTGTAGCTTGATAATCACTGTGTCCTGATCTGGCATAAATGAGGAACACGGGAGGATCCATGTTTCATGTAAGAATCGATCCCACAAGAACTGCTGGACAGTCTGTTCCTGTCCATGCCCCATTGCTGTCTGTGTGTTTTGGCAGTCTTGGGTGACCATACACCCTACTGAAAAGTCTATGTGGGGCACTCTCGTCCAGTTTTACATGCTTCTGTTCTCCCACATGAATATATCACTTGCTACTCAATCACCATAATTGAGGTTTCATCTAATTTGCGTAAACACTTCATTCTTTTTTAATTATCTTGTTTAATGAAATAAAATCAATTTAAAAATGCTTATTTTTTAATTGCTTCATATTCATTTTGAAATATCCCCTACGTTTTGTGTATTTACACTGCTCACAAAAGTTAGGGGATATTTCATGCTAATCACGCTTTGGGATGTTCCAAGTGCTGTTTGACCAGTTTCAAGACGTTCTATGGTTCTCCAAGCTTTGCATTCAGGCAATGTGTGTTACAGAGGCATTGCAAGGGCTGGGAAACTGCAGGATGTGCACCTTCAAGATCAGGAAACGTTTAGATACTCCAGCACTTTCAGCAATTTATATAGTGCATTTTCACCATTTAAATAAAAGTTGTTTTTGCATCCCATTATAGAAGACCTTTCTGTGACTTGTCCTTTGCTTTTCTGGTGTTCTTATATAATAAAAAAACAAGAATAAAATAGCTTTGTATTCGTTTTTTTATGAAGAGTGTATATAGCGCTTATATAAATTACCGCACTGTTTAATCAGAGTATAGCATCAACTCAGTCTAACTTTTGGGATATTGATTGTTAAGTAGCATGGGACATTGTTAATCAATTTCAGCTGCTTTGGTGCTAAAGAAAGTTACATGTGCACTACAGGAGAAACAGTGAGACGTCCCCCAAACAGCAATGGTTCAATAGGTGGAAGCCATTGACATTTTCCCTCCTTGTCTTTTCTGGCTGATTTTTCACTAGTTTTGCAGTTGGCTAGGGTCAGCGTCACTACTAATACAGTACCATGCCATGGTACCTGGACCTTACAGAGGTTGCACAGCTAGTAAAACTCCTGTAAGATGGCATTGCCAGGTTTGCTGTCCCTCCCAGCACAGTGAGTAGTTTGGAGGAGATTCCAAAAGACAGGCAGTTACTGTAGGAGAGCTGGAGGAGGCTGTAAAAGGTTCATAACCCCTCAACAGGACTGCTATCGACTCCTTTGTGCAAGGAGGAACAGTATGAGCACTGCCAGACCCCTACAGAATGACTTCCAGCAGGCCACTGGCATGAATGTGTCTGACCAAACAATTTGTAATAGGCTTTATGAGGGTGGCCTGAGGGCCAGACGTCATGTAATGGGGCCCTGTAATCACTGCCCAGCACCACTGAGCTCGGTTGCCATTTGCCATAGAACACCATAATTGTCAGATCCGCCACTGGTGCCCTGTGCTTTACACAGATGAGAGCAGGTTCCACCTAAGCATATGTGACAAGGTCTGGAGACTCTGTGAAGAATGCTATGCCACCTGTAACATCATTCAGCATGATCAGTTTTTGGTGGGTCAGTGATGGTCTCAGGTGGCATATCCATGAAAGGACGCACAGACCTCTACAGACTAGACAATGGCACCCTGACTGCTAATAGGTATCAGGATTAAATTCTTGGACCCATTGTCAGACCCTACACCACTACAGTGGGACCTGGGTTCATCCTGGTACACAACAATACCTGGCCTCATGTGGTGAGAGGATGCAGACAGTTCTTGGAGGATAAAGGAATTGTTACCATTATAGCTAAATAATTACATAGACATTTTTTCAATTTTTTTCTCAGGTTTACAAAGGATGGCAGTAGCTCTTTGGCTGACAGATTTGATTACATCTTTACCCTATAAGAGTCTCGCTGGATAAACAAACTTATATATTATGAGCTCAAGACATTTGGTTTAAGTTTTTAAAAGCTTAGGCTTTATTACAATTGGCCTTTTCTGTAATGACTCGAAGGTACATTCCAGAAGAATCCTTATTCTGTTCGCGCTATCACTGCTGTTTATCACTGTGCAGACAGACTGACAGGCTGCACCTTATAACACTTATTAGACTGAACAGAAATGCAATGCCAGGTCTTCAGCCCATTGTCACTGAAGTGTCTGTGTCATCTCAAATGATCTATGTAAAGAGATCTGAACCACAATGCAATTCTCAATCCAAGGTTCAGGTATGTTAAGTCTTCTTCATTTAGGTTGTTTTAAAATAGGAAGATTATTATTACAAAACATATTGTGTGGCTCTTTGCACGTGTGTTTTATGATGCTCTGGATTAACCTGCAGCACAATATAAAACATTAAGAAGGAAGTGATGAATAACCTATTTGCATGGAGTATCTGATAAATACCATTACAATGTTGAATGGAGAAGTCGAAAGGGTTGGTAAAGCTAATAGCATCAACAAATAGCATTTAACTGTGCTATGGATTATACTGCTAAACCAATTCAGTATCAATATGAAACTAATTAATACTACAATTAAACATTTAATGATTGTTTGAATAGCAACAGTTATTCAACACTGAAATAAACTTAACCTTGAAACCTTCAAAGATGTTGATTTCCGTCAAGTAATATTTAAAACATAATATTTTGAGAACCTATGCTTTTACTGTGTGATTTTGTGGTCAATTTTTTTGTGTTGCACTTTTGAAAATGCGTATTTGACATATTGCTTCCCAATAATAAAGGGCAGCACAATTACTGTTTCAGCTGTATTATAACATTTCCTAATAAAATGGAGAGTGCATGTTGGTATTTGGTGTAATAATATGTTCAAGCAAGAGTCAAATAGCAAACCACTCAAGTTACTGTGTGTTTTGTGTATGCATGCGGTTTAGGTGCTGGACCTTATCTCTAGTGATAATTTAAATGTCCCTTCAGAGGAGGAAGTGTACAGGGCCGTATTAAGCTGGGTCAAACACGACATCGATGGACGAAGGCAGCATGTACCCAGAGTGAGTGTTGACAAGCCTCTCGAATGCAACGTATTAGTTACATTTACGGCATTTAGCAGACACCCTTATCCAGAGCGACTTACAACTTACATGTCAAGCAATCATGGGTTAAGGGCGTTGTTTAAGGACCCAACTGTGGCAGTGTGGCAGAGGTGGGATTTGAACCCTGGACCATCAGGTCTAGAGTAAAGTACCTTAACCTCTACGCTACCGCAGTCCCCATTATGTAATAATTAGGTAATATATACACTCACTCATCACTTTATCAGTTCCACTTTCCATTTAAAACACTTTGTAGTCCTACAATTACAAACTGTAGTCCATCTGTTTCTCTAGATACTTTATTTCCCTTATTCTGTTCTGGAATGATCAATAAATGATGTTCACTGTGCACTCTATTAGTTGCATTTACCATATTACTCTGCCTTATAGATATAAAGTCTAGTACATAGTTTTTGTTAGTCATCCTCTAGTCCGTCATCAGTGCTCACAGGATTCTGCCTACAGGATGATGGTGGCTGGACAGTTTTCTTTGGTCACGCTGGATAGAAAGGGCCAGATTTAAACATGCATGAACCTCAAAGAGATTTAATTATTGCATTCTAAATAACATTGTTATTAGGTAATGTATTTTCATTATTACTTGGTGGAAACATTGAATGGAGCAAGTTAAAATTTTAAACAGCTCTGACTCCCAGCTGTGCCCTCGATGGCCTTTGTTATCAATATATTCACTTCCCATTCAGAACTGAGAGTGTTTATTGCAGCAGATGGCTGCCTCTCAGGTACTTTTTTCATTGCTGTTTTATCGATAGCAACAAGCTAGACTGTGGAAGGTGATGACAGGCAAATAAGAGGTCTACAACAGCATATTGGTTATACTCGCACATATAGTCACAGAATGTGCTTATTCCCCGCTTTTGGTTTAGTTTACTGGGATTGTGCAATCCAAGGTAAGGGAGAGCGTTCAGCTGTCAAACTTTATTTTACCTTGCCGCGGATTACAAAACTGCAAATCTGTTTTAACAAAAAAAAAAGATCAGAATCATAGAGAAGTAGCATTTATATACACACACAAGAAAAATTTGTATTAGCATTAGTAATATGATTATTGGCGATTTGTGTAGTTCCCTGTATGTGCACTAACATGTTTGGATGCAGTAGAAAAAATAATGCACCAAGATAGAAATGTCAGATTGCTGCAAAACTCTGCATGCAGTTATATCTTAGGCAGATATTTAAATGATTACAGTTGTAGTCTGAGTAGACACTGTGTTTTAGACACTGGGTTAAAACCCACTGTTAAAACAGCTAGTCACCGCCACCTTGTGGTGATCACTAGAGTCCTAACTTTGATGCCTCTGCTTCTGCTTTGTTGATCTGGGAAGCCATTGCATACGACTGCATACGTCTGCCAACCCTAACAGTGATATGTGCAGGACATCTTGTGGCTCTTGTGCCTCTCATGGCATTGCTTCCAACTGGCAATTCTCAGTAGGATAATGCTCGCTCACACACAGCCAGGGTTTCCCTGGAATGTCTCCACCAGATTGCAATGCTTCTTTGGCCTGACCAGTGCCCAGATTTATTGCAAATCAAGTATTTATGGGATCAGCTGGGACACCAATTTCAGCTACCCAACATAAAGACCCAGCTGCAACATCTGTGAGCAGGATACTATACAGAACCTCTAATGCCAGGCTGTATCTAATTTTGTATCCAGGGTATATGTGGCTTAGCAGGTTACTAGAGCTTCCTTTCAATTGTACAGTCACTTATATTGTATCTATGCCATGATAACATATTTAAGTATCTCTTATATCAGTTACATATTGTATATAATCAATAAACTCACACATATAAAGTTTCATTCCATCCAAACAACTCCTTTTTTTGTGCCATATTCTATTATTTTTTGTCAAACAGCGTATTTGATATTATTTGCTGTAAGGACCAATACAAATATATACGTTGGACAGTTCAGAATCAATAAAATAACTTAATTTTGGGTGACTGCATAAGTGTAAGCTTGACCAAAATATCATTTGTCACCTGCACTTAATTTACAGAATCCTAAAACAGCCTTATTCCCATACCCAGTTAGTGAAATGCATGTGAAAGCTTTGATTAAACTGTTGTTGCAATTGTCAAATTATTTATGCCTTTTCATCTGTCACATCTCCTGGTTGCCTAATTCAGTCTCACATGCTCCCCTCACCCAGCTGATGAAGTGTGTACGCTTGCCCTTGCTGACACGGGACTTCCTGATGAGTAATGTCGATACTGAGATGCTGGTGCGGCACCACTCCGAGTGTAAGGACCTGTTGATCGAGGCCCTAAAGTACCATCTGATGCCCGAGCAGAGGGGTGTGTTGAGTAACAGCCGGACTCGGCCCCGCCGCTGCGAGGGTGCCAGCCCTGTGTTGTTTGCTGTGGGTCAGTCTAGTTTTTAGTGTATAGTGTGGAAAAAAAATATCGAAAGATAAAGCAGAAATGGAGCAGTTGAAGAAAACTCTGATTTAAACCACTTGTTATCTCTCAGGTGGCGGCAGTCTGTTTGCCATTCATGGAGACTGTGAGGCCTATGACACTAGGACAGATCGCTGGCATATGGTAGCATCTATGTCAACTCGCCGGGCACGAGTCGGTGTCGCTGCTATTGGTAACAAGCTCTATGCTGTGGGCGGGTAAGGAGCTTTTTATTTCTCCCTCTGATTTCATAATTCTTAAAAGATAACTTGATGCACTACTGATTAAAGTTGGAGGACTTTGAGTTGCCAAGTTAAGGACTTGAGGACTTGCTTGAGTAAAACTGATAAAGACACGACTTGGTATTCATGACCTGAGACAGATGACCTGAAATTACCTGATTTTTATTAAGTCTTTGCATTGTTAAGTACTAAGCATTTTAAAGGTTTTTATTTATTTATTTGTATTTAATTATTTCTGTTCCTGGAAACCTATCAGAGTGCAGAAAACTAGCATAAACAAACATATGTGATGTGGAAGTGGCTATTTAAAAAAAGAAGGATTATATTTTCGATAAAATTAGTAAAAAGAGAATCTGAGTCTGTGCATCAAAAATGGGCAACACAACTGCCCTGACATCCAAATTCACTCGACACTACAAAACCCACACAAAATGGCATTTGAATATGCATGTGCACACTTGCAATTCAAATTCTTTGTGCTTTTTTGTTGGAATACATAGATTTGATATGTTAATAGTGTTGCCACTTCCATCCAAAATGAAACTTGGTTCTACATGTCTGGCAAACCACGTTTTATCAGAACTGTATACTCTCATTGAAGCTGGTAATTTTTCTTTATTTTGCCATCTAAGCAGTGCATCAGCCATAGTGAGGGTATAAAGGGCATACTCACACTGAGCACAGTTACCCTAAATCGTGCCAGAGCATGATTGTTCCTATGCTCAGCCCCGTTCTGGTCTGTGCTCACACTGACTCCCATTGAGAATATGTGGTCAAACATCATAAAGAGGGTGGACAAACAAAAACCTAGAAACTGTGATCAACTCCAAACACTGATTAGGCAAGAATAGTTTTCTATCATTCAAGATTTTGCCCAGAAGCTGATATTCAGGATGCCAAGTTTGCTTAGTTAAGCTGAATGTATTTTCCAAAAAAAAGTTCAAAACATATGGAATGCTTATAATTATACTTCATTACACCATAAAAATCACCTCACAACAATGTTGGAAGAAAATTGAGGCAACAAATTTGTGTCATTCTAAGAATATTTGACTATTATTGTACAGTAACTTGTGAAATAATTGATGTGTTCCTTTTCAATAAAGTGTTTAGACAATGATTAAGTTTACAATAATGATAATGTTCATTACAATATACATTTATAATTTTCTTTAACATATGGCATTTAATACTAAATCGGGACACTGGGACATGGACTGAAATACAGGATTGCCCAGGACAGGGCATCTGGTCAACATAGTAAAATGGCAAATTGCTTCTGACATGATGTTAATATTTTGAACAGACTTCCTAGTTGAGTTCTTGCCTAGTCCTAATCAGGGTTTTGGAATGATGAGTTTAATAGATTAATTAAAAGTCCAAGAAAAAAATGCAGCAGTGTGTATGTAAAATTTTTATGACTACTGTCTTTTGACTGATTTAAATGTGAAAACTGGAGCATTATACTTTATTATGGTTTGACTTGAGAATAATTGCAGAGACTTGACTCAATTTACTAAAATATTAACAGAGTATCTTCAAACTTGATTGTGACTTGCGACTTTTTCACGCCTCGACTACTGATCCACCTAAGCTTGTGTTAGCAGGAAACCTTTGATTTCTTCCGTTTAACAAAGTTCACCTGTAACATGTCTATTTGCCTAGATCTGGCTAACTAGAATGTCAAATTTTTACTCTATGCCAGGTATGATGGCACCTCTGATTTGGCCACTGTTGAGTCATATGACCCTGTGACTAACAGCTGGCAGTCTGAAGTATCTATGGGAACCAGGAGGAGCTGTTTGGGTGTAGCAGTGCTTCATGGATTGCTCTACGCAGCCGGAGGCTACGATGGCGCATCTTGTCTCAACAGGTAGGATGACCTTAAAAACTGCGAATAAAGGCAGTAGACAAAAAAGCTGCAAGGTCATGTATTCGAAATCTAACCCATATAGACACAACCCCTATTGGGATACCTAAATGTACTTGGCATTGTGCTTCATGATGTATGGTGTAATGCATGCAGCTGTAATGCATGGAAACCTGTCATTTGCTGATGTTAATGCAGTTATTGGTGTAGCTTATTGAGTCATCAGCAACTTTTATGCATTGTGTGTCTCAGAACTCGGCACCTGCTCTGTAAGTTTATGTGGACACTTCATGTCTGAGTTGCTATGGTTTGTAAATGTTTCCACTTTTCAATAAAACAATTTGAGTTGATGATTGATCATCTGGGAGGAACGAAATTTCCCAAGCTATCTTGTTTCAGTGATGTCATCCCTTTACAATACCATACTCGACTGAACATACTAGAGTACCATACTCTTTAGAACGACCCACAGATGTTTGTAGAGCTAGCCATTGCTTGATTTTATACACATAGCAATGAATAAAACACTGAATGAAACAACTGAATTCAATGATTCAGAGGTGTGTCCAAATACTATTGTTAATATAGTGCATGTAAGAATGTGCAAGGTGTGACTGTGATCTAGGCTTGTAATGTGGATTTTTGCAAATCGTTTCCTAAGGCTGTACCAAATCAATAGTACTACTCTACTTTACAAGCCCTGCTTGATACTCACTTTCACAAAGTTGAGATGCTGTGATAACATTTTCAGAAGTGTGTTCTACTGTTCCTTATACCAGACGTAGTATTGTTGGACAGCCTTGCAAAGCATAGAAGAGAAATTCAACTTAAAAGTCCTCTGTATAGTAGCTGGAGGTCAGTTGTGAGGATCAGATTTAACTTCTGGGGTGTTTCATGTGTTTTGTGAAAAGCATAATCTCTTTGTTTAAACATGTTTGTGCTTTATCTTCACCTGCTTTGTATTTCAAAAATACAGTCATACCTGGGCATTCAGCCACTTAAAATTCAGTTCTTTGTGTATTTTGACAAGAAAAAAATTGTTTCGGCACTCGTCGTTCAGCACTTAAAACTTGTATTGATATGCACGGCTCGTTTCAGCTGAAATATAGGAGCATCTGGCAGTCAGTCAGTCAGCTCAGAGCACATTTCTGCTGTAAACCTCTGTAATGCTTTTTATGGTTACGTATATTTTTAGTAGGGCAGCACGGTAGCTCAATGGGTAGCACTGTCATTATAAAGCGAGAAGGTCATGGGTTTAAGACCCAGTTAAAGCTGGATGGGTTTTTTCAGTGTGGTGGAGTTTGCATGCACTGTTTTGCTCGTGTCTGCATTGGTTTTCTCTGGGTACTCTCTAAAAGTGTCCCCAGTGTATGGGTGTGTGTATGAATGTGTGAGTGTATGAGTGCCCTATGACGGATTCAAACCCTGTCCAGGGTTATTCCTGCTTTGTGCCTTGTGTCACTGGTTAGGCACTGGCTCTCTCGTGACCCTGTTTTTAGATTTATTTGAGGCACAAGGAGCCCAGGTTTTATTCACATTACAATGATTCAGTATCATGGGTGATGTGACGCATGTATTAACAATGTGGAAGTGGGACTTAACTTTACAGATGCCCTCTATATCATGTTTAAATGTACAATAAAACTCCATTAAAGCATATAATTACTTATGCAGTGTGCAGTGTTTTCTGGGAGGAACAAATTAATTCAATTTTCATCATTCCTTATGTGCAAAATTCAGTTTGTACTCGTCATTTTCAGCACTCGACATAGCTTCTGAATTAACAAGAGTACAGACGACCGACTGTATTTGCTAATAATTTGTTGATGAGGTATACTTTTTATCCTGCTCCAGTGCAGAGAGATATGATCCACTGACTGGCACCTGGACCTCCATTGCTGCCATGAGCACCAGGAGAAGATACGTGAGAGTGGCCACACTGGGTAATTTGTTTCTATGGGTGTATCTGCCATGTGGCTAGCCAAGGCCTGCGTTTTAATACGTTTGTAATAGTTTCTTTTTTGCAAGTGCAGCATTCTTTGATGTGCCAGTAATTCATTCCTTAATGGAAACTTGCAGACTTTGAAAATCATTTTATATTCTTAAAAAAACTCTTTCCTGTGCTTTTGTTTTTTTTCAGATGGCAGTTTGTATGCAGTTGGGGGATATGACAGCTCCTCACACTTAGCTACTGTAGAGAAATATGATCCTCAGGTACATTTCTTTGACTGTTCATACTGTATTGTTATCAGAGAGATGAAATGCAGTATTCTCATTTAGTAGAACCCAGCCATGTATATGAAAGTTGTTTAAAATACACATTGGCTAATGAATGTTCAAAGTGTAGATGCCCTATTTCCATTATTTCTTAAAGTGAAATAATATTGCATACTATTGTGGGGCTAAGGATTTTCCGATTAGACTTCCCAGACTGCTATCTGCATATTTATTTATTTATTTTACCTGATTGATAGATGGTTCTTTACTTTTACCTGATGATAGATAGTTTCTGTAATTAGGTGATCAAAAACACTGAAGATCTTACAGTGATTATCAACAGTGATATAGGAATTTAAAGACAGATATGAAGTTCTTTGGAATATTGTAAAAAATTGTGCCAGGATGAACATGCATCATCAGATTTTGTACAATGTGAATTTGTGAATTCCATACCAGCTTCAGTGCTTACTGTCATTACAACACAAGGAGAGACATACCAAATAATAATGAGTGAACCCTGCACTCAAACCTTTATGCTGATTATACAGTTCTGGGCAAGACAAATGGGACAAACCCAAAAATTGGTATTAAGCTTTTAATATTTCTAACAACTCATTAGTCAGGAAATTAGCAAGATATAAGAAAATGCACTTATGAGACCCATGCCACCATTTTATAATCACTGTTGCTGTAGAGAACTCTTTGGGGGAAGCTGGAAACAGGGAAGTTCATTTATGTAGTCACCTTGTACACAAAGATGTTCGAAAAAATTTTAAAATAAAACTCTAGCTAACACGACTGGTGTTACATCTTCCAAAATATCTTCTTTTTAATAAGAGAATAGGTGAACAGGATGTTGTCCGGAAGAAAGGATCTGGAAGGCTCAAAGCCTCTTCAAGAAGTGATGACCAAATTCTGAAATTTACAGTTATTGAAGGTAGACTAAATGCATTTAAAAACAATAAGCAGAATTTAAAAATGTCGGAACACAAGCCTCATTCAAGAAGAACAATAACCAGAAGTCTGTCTCATTCAGGTTTGTCTAGAAGATGTATGTCAAAATAACATTGCTGTCTAAGACATCAAACATCTATAACATCAATAACAGAATGATGTTTCAGGCAGCATATGGAAAGTTTGATTCTTGGTGGTTCAGCAAAGCTGGTGTGGTTAGCTGTTTGTCTGTGAAAAGTCAATGAATGCTTTGAAATACTGGACAATATTGCAAAAAAGGCCTGCTTTTCACGGTTTAAAAAGCTCATTCTAAATAATCCCGATTTGAACCCTGTAGAGAATATTTGGTCTCACTTTAAACACACACCAACTTGCAAACATTTTAACTACTCTTGAGCTGTTTGAAGCCACTACCATTAAGTGGTTGTCTCTTCTTTCTGTAAAAAGTTCACATCTTTACCCACAAGGTAAGAACATTTTGTTTAAATCAAAGGGAAAATCAATCACATACCAAGCTACTTTATCTATTTGTTTAAATTTGCTAATTTCCTGACTAGATATTTTCTGTTGCAATTTTGGGTTTGGCCTATTTTTTTTTTGCCCATGAATATATATACCTTCTAAAAAAATGTCATTCTAAATAGAAGTATATTCACTCTTGGCCCTCTTGCTATATAGCAATATTAATATTTAACTGTTTTATCTGCTCATCATTGCCACGCCATGTTGCATGTCTTCCCTCAATATAGAGCAACACGTGGTCCGCTATAGCCAACATGCTAAGCCGAAGGAGCAGTGCTGGAGTGGCAGTACTGGAGGGAATGCTCTATGTTGCTGGAGGCAATGATGGAACTAGTTGCCTGAATTCCGTGGAGCGGTTCAACCCCAAAACCAACACATGGGAAGGAGTGGCCCCTATGAACATTCGCAGGTAAAAGACAACCCATTACAAGCCGATAATATCAGGCTCTTTCATTATGATCAAAAACTATGTAGATACCAGCGGTGGGTGCAGCACTATAGTGCTCTGGCTATACAGCTCTAGCATCCTGGAAAGCAGGGTTAAATCCAGCCTTCCATTTATTGTCTGTAGTACATCTGTGCAGTTTGCTTGTCTTTATCATGTCCATGTGGGTTTCATCAGGATCTCTAGTTTTCTCAGTCATACTCTGGCATGATACAAGGCAACCAGGCAACCATTTTGTTATATATTTTGTTTATACAGTTTTTATAGCATTCTAACAGTAGGCTATCATAAGCAAACTTAAATACACAAAAGCACACCTGTTCAGTAGACACTGCACCAGAGATGTTTACACACTGAATATAACCTGTAACTAACAGGGAACTGCTGCTCAATAGCGGCCACAGTCTGCAGGTCTCTGGAGAGACTATCACACTTTACAAGCAACAAAAATTGTTGTTAAGGTTTATGTTTCAAATGCTGTAGCGCACTAGTGCATACATAATGTACTTAATTATATGCAAGTATACTGGAACAAAAAAATGCATAATAAACAAGTAATTCATTTGGAAGACACAATATATTTGGTAATCCATGTAGTTAATTCAATTCACTCTTAAAAATACATTATTCTGGTTGAACCACAGTGAAGCACCTTTCTTAAGTATCTTTCTATCTTAGCATGAAGCAGAGCCCAATAATATAACTGCACCTTTTAAATTAACAATTTATGGCTAAAGAACCGAAACAAACTAAAATATACACATACACAAATCATATTTTGTGAATTATCGTTGCCATTTGGCTTTTTATAGTGTGTATGGGTTTTGTTTGGCATTTGCCAAACTTGTGCATGGAGCAAACTTAAGTAGGACCTATTTCTGGAGGTTTTATTGAACTATTTACAAGTCAGTTCGATTCAGAGATCTTACAAGATTGATAATGTTAATTTTGGAAAAGAGTAATGCTTGATATTTAATCATGGGTGCAGAAAAACTGTAGCATCTTAGCTCTCTGTTTACTGGCAATGCAAATATTTATACTGTATTCCTGCAGGTATGCATCCCATAAAGTTAGTTTGGAACATATTCCTGCATAAGTCCATGGTCCAATAGGGACATTATCCTTATTATCCTTGTCAGCGTGAGTCGACTGAATGCTGAGCAACATTTGGCTGGTGCTGCACTCCTTATTAACTCAGATAAGGTCTGAGCTTCACAGCACAATAACTTAGATTGCGGGACAGTTGTGGGTTAATCTGTGGCTAATTGGGGGTGCAGGACAAAGACAGGAACCTCATCTTTGCAGAGCAACACAGAAAATATCTTATTTAAAAGACTGCTTCTCATTCCATAGATGTGTTTCAGTGAGTCAACTATACAGTAAAATTATTTTACTCATTTTATAGGGTAAAAAAAGAACATTTGGAGATCAATATAAAATAAATCAATATATCGGTGCAATACCGGTATACTATGGTATACTTGATAGCATTGCTAAGTATGGTATGTAACGTGGAGTTCAGACAGTGTCCAGATCGCATAACATGCAGTTTGACAGAATGCATCATGGAGGTTAAGCAACTGCATTTGTGTTCATTCAGCATTCTCCTACAGCTCTAAATTTAAAATGGCAATGATGAAGAATTGTTTGAATTGCTGACAGTTAACTCACTGAAATTACCCTTACCATACACAGGAGCACCCATGACCTGGTGGCTATGGATGGTTGGCTGTATGCTGTCGGTGGGAACGACGGCAGTTCCAGCCTGAACTCCATTGAGAAGTATAATCCACGCAGCAACAAATGGGTGGCAGCATCGTGCATGTTTACGCGCCGCAGCAGTGTCGGAGTGGCCGTGCTAGAGCTTCTCAACTTCCCCCCGCCCTCCTCCCCCACTCTTTCTGTCTCCTCAACCAGCCTTTGACAAAGGGTTAAGACCCGGCTGAGCTCCAGCGGCCTGCCCTGCGTGGCCAAGAGACGCAACTGCTCGGTGTGAGCTTCGGTTTCTGCCACGGACCGTTGCGCCCCCTCTCTGCCGGGGCTGCTTTCTGCAGATAAAGAGAGGCAACAAATTAACCAGGTTGAGTAAAATTGGAGGAGAAAACACTTCTCACCATACACATTCTCTCCCGATGCTTGAAAGTGCAGAATACTGTCACTACCATTTTGCAGTCATTTGTACATGTCGATACTGTAATATTTTTTTTTTACTTAGGAATGTAGTTCTTGGTGCTGCCATGCATGCTTAACGAAATGTTGTCTTGGCAGATTAAAAACATTGTAGTGCTGCTGCTCCACACTAGGTGGCAATGATGTGCAACACTGCCCCCTTTCATCCTCGTGCATGGAAGCACATAGAGAGATTTATACAGTGTACGTCGTGAGACCAGTGTAGACTGATATTAGATGGGGTCAAGATGTTTTGATCTGAGAGTACATGTTAAATGTATTTTCTTATTTATTTTATTAAGTGTAATATACAAACACACAATACTATAAAAGAGGTGCAAACCTTGCATAAGGACCGATATATAATAACTTAATAACAAAAGCGATATATAATAACTTATTAACATATCAGAGATGATAAAAGATGCACAAGTGGTGAATGAATCTGAAGCCAGTGATTTTGTAAATGTGGAGACATGCAAGTTTTACGATTTAGTGAGCCAGTGATGGTTCTGGGTGCAGTACCATAGCCATTTAAGTAACGCCTTTGAGGTATACTTTCTCTGTTACTAACAAAGGGAGACACTGTGGCATTTTCATCAATCAAAAGCTTTTCTACAAGCATATAGCCATACTAAAAGTGGGTGTAACCTACATCAAACTTCTTAAACAGTGTTCTCATGTTTGTTTAGAAAAAGACTAATACTGTATAATCTGCTTACCAGTAATTAATTTTGGATTTGTAATTAGTTAGTCTTTCAAGACAAACACATATGACACCTTAAAGGAACACTCCAGTGTTATTCAGCCTATTCTCTATTCAGTAAGTCTGTAACATGTACGATTACGAATATTCTCTCATTGCATGTTACTGTACCAAGTAGTACAGACTAGAAGAAGCCAAAACTAACATAATGAAAGGGCATGTGGTTTATCTGTCAGTTATTCAAAAGGCTACAATCAAAATGCTTTAAGATGATACATTAGTGAATGTCCTACCTAAATGCTTAATTGTTAGTTGAAGCAAAGCAGTACAAATGGTACCTAGCTACTTGAGCTTTTCATGAGATACGTCTATCAATACATAGTCAGACTAAGACGGCAAACACATAACTACATTTTTTTATAAGAAAGTATTCATATATCTGAAACAATGGACTGTAAAGATTTTGACCTTAGTTCACAAGTCTTTAATAGACAGAGTAATTCGTAAAATAAAATTAGTTGACTTCCAGAGAAAAACCTTTAGCCTGAAGGTTCATAATTGATCATCAGTTAGGTGGCCTGATAAGCAGGTGTTCACGTGTAGAAAACATGCTCATAAATAACAACTGTGAATTTATTCACTATTATTATTATTATTATTATTATTATTATTATTATTATTATTATGATATAATAACAATGCTATTCATATAAACTAAGTACCAAAATCAGGGCCCATCTTCCTCTGGTCTTGATAGGCCACAAGTTAATAACTCTGATTGGAATGCAGTACTGTGCAAATATCTTAGAATTGGCCACCATTAGATTTGTTGTTTTAGCAATGGTATAAGGACCGTATTTAAGACATTGTTGACAATTGGATCCAAAGAATTTAAACTTTTATTTGTCACTCCATAATATTCAGATTGACATTCAAATATTTGTGAAATAAGGCTTTTCACCTTGTTACCCATCGGAGAAAAAATGGTCTCTTAGCTCCTATCCTCTTAAAATGACCATTCCTGATTAAGCTTTTTCACTCTTTATAAGGGTCAGCAGTAGTATATCTATCTAAAACAATTGTAGATTTAGTCTAATGGTGGTCTAATGCTTTGCACAGTACTATACATAATACTCTGATTAACTAATTAGTAGAAAATTATTAACAGATTATTAGGCAGCGTGTAGACAGTACATAGTTTTGAAAGAAACAGCCCTCACTCACAAGTCTCTAACCAGAAAACATAACTTAAAGGGGCATTTATTTATGCTAAATGAAATTGCTTTGAATGTAATTACTCTTCAACTTTCAAAATCAAATACTAAATGGTATGTTGAAATAATGATGACACCACAGTTTGTAAACACACTCAGTATTTTGTCTTGGGATATTGCATATATTTCTGCATGTCCTCATAGTGGTATATTTAAAGCTGTGAAAGCCTTTTAGGAAGGAAGCATTAAACCAGAACTTAGGCTTACGGTGAGCTTCACATCAACAGGTTTTTCCGGTAATTTCTCAGGATAATATAGTGAGTTATTGTCTGTGAGAACCACATCTACACTACGAGCATTGAAGTTTAGGTTGAAAAACTTTGGAGTGTTAAGTTTTTTGAAAGGGTATTGTACAAACTACTTCGGTATCTGTACCTCATTTTATGAACCCAGTCAGTATACAGTCACTTATCTGTTTAGATCTTTACGGTGTTTTTGAACATTCATTGCTTTCACAATTGAAACCTAAATCTGACTTGAGTGTATTTATGTAATGTATTTATGTGGAGCTGAGATGCCATGGGTATGAGCAACTACCAATGCATTTTCCTTAGAGCAGGGCACTAACTAGAAGATTCAAATGGTATGTGAATTCAGACACGAGGGCATAAGTTAAAAATGAGCTTGTACAACCAGTAAATGTTTCACCCTCAGTCACTTTCACATACACTTTGATTTTAAAATGTAGCATAACTTCTAAGAAGTTAGTTTTTTTTCCTTTTTTTAAAGGATTTTGTTAATTTAAAACAAACCCATTGTAGGTCAGATGATGCACAGGGACAGTAGTGTTTTGTGTTAATCTTGAGGCTCTTTACCTCTTTCTGGGGAGAAGATTTTGTCCTGATGGTTGTATAATATTACCCAGGATAACGATCCCAACAGAACAGGCTGTGTACCGAACTAGATATTCTTATCCAAATGTTTAGTGTGTGTGTATACATGGCTTTTTTGTTTGTGATGTTGTTATACTGTGTTGTGGTTGTTTAATTTAAAATCTTTTGTTATATTTATGAAGGAAACTTATTTTTTGCACTATGATCAGATGGAGCAATACACTGCTGTACACAAAAAATAAAGCTGTTTTCAAGCAGATTAAGATTATTCAATTTTTTGTTCAAGAATCTTCTTCTTCTTTCCTCGCGGTTCAAGTCCTGCTTGATGCGGGGTCCGCTCATACCCACGAAGACGTGACGAGGGAATACTTTGAACGACGTGTAGCATCGCCTGTCGTCAAACACACACACACACACACACACACACACAAGGCAATGCCAATTTAGAGAGACCAATTAACCTAACACGCATGTCTTTGGACTCGGGGAAGACACAGGGAAGACATGCAGACTCCACACAGAAAGGACCCAGGCTGCTCCACCCTGGGATTGAACTCGGGACCTTCTTGCTGTGAGGCAGCGTTGCTACCCACCGAGCCACCATGCTGCCTTATTTGATCAAAAATTAGATTTTATATTCATACACCAACGGTTTTAGAAATCAACTAGCCAAATAATTTTACAATAAAATCGGTAAGTTGGCATAAAACGCAGACACTATTGGCTGTGGCTGTGGGAAGGGAGGCTGGTCCCCTTGTTACAATAGCAACTCATACTCAGCATTGTGATGGACTGACATATACTCTATGCTCTCTGAGGACAAGGCATTGGAGGTTCACGAAGCTCTCCTTTTAAAAATAATAATAATAACCATTTGGCTGTTCTTTGTTTGGCTGCGCTCCTTATAAAACCGAATTGATAATGATGAGCAGGTCATACCGCTCATGAGATACTGAAATGGCAGATTAGTTTTTTTGGTGAAAAGCTGATGCCCCGCTTGGGGAGAAACAAGTTGAGTAAGAATGATTAAATCTACTAAATGCAGCACACCACAGACAAAAGTGCTGTATGAGAGAGAGCATGGGGTAAGGATTACCTTAGCAAATTAATGTGCTGCACATGGCTTTATAGTGAGATAAGATTTTACCCAGCTAAATTAAAAAAATTAATCTATTTGTTGCAAGAGTTAGTACCTCATATAGCATTTCTAAGTATGGTATATAATACAGGCTGTCTACTCCCAATATTACCCACCAAGTCCCACTTTAACATTGTTAATGTTTGAAATTTGTTACATCATCCATGGGGCTCACACTGAATCGATGTAATGTGGATAACATTGCATTAATTTATTGATGTGGGACTTTATAGACACATTGTATAGTGTTTGGACAACGTCCAGATCACAGAACATGAAATTTCACAGACTGTATCATGGACATTAAGCTATATATGCCTGTATTTTACAATTTCTTATTATATAGAAATAATGTTATATTCAGTAGTTTTTATATGTGAAGGACATAATAGAAAATATGATATAAGGGCATTTCTTAAGACAAATTCTTATGTCTGTTTACATCATATTTGTTATAGCTGTTGTATTTAAGCAGGATTTCTATTTTATGAATGAAAACACTTCAAACAAGGCCATGTCTTTTTAGTCTTACTCACTAAGTACTCTTTTTACTTGCATAGCCTAAACTGAATGTAAAAACTTAACTGAAAATAGTAAACGGAAACTGAAGACAACGAGAAGCCATGGTGGCCAGTAACACAAGGCTTGTTTAGAGGTTTAAGCAAATGGAACCATACTGATGGGGTTAAACATCTGCATTTACAGACTGATAATACTTGTGCGCACTGAGCTAACTGTAAACAAAATATCTCTACTTTTGTCCTATGATGCTTATCTTTGTACTGATCTTTGAAACAATGTAGAAAGTCCATCAAATGTGTTAAGCTTCCTTTGTAACTAAGTTTCAAATATGTTGTTATTTGATTACTGAGAAACAGGTCAAAATTTTCATCATGGTTAATCACAAAGTGGCGGACAGAAATCAAGCTGGGAATAAAAATGGGTGTATTTCTCTAACTGTTGCATTTATATAGATGGTTTAGTGCTCTACTGTCTCAGCTCAGTATTTTGCGTTAGTGTTTGCTTTCTGACTGATCCACACAAACAGCTGAGCACTCTCACTTTACCTTCCATGACCTCACTGGCAAGGCATGCACACCTGTAAGCTCTTGTACACACATTAAGTGGCTGAAGTGTGTGTAATAGTAACATATGGTACCTACAATTTGCTGTTTTTTAATGATTTCCACTATTAGACAGACTTGAGGCAGTCTTCTCACCTGCCTGTGGGTATTAGTCGGAAGGTAGGACCCAAGTGCGTAAGATGGGGGAGGGGATCAAGTCCAGCAGAATGCCTCTCAGCAAGTCTGGTAGACAGCGCTTTCACAGCTATTAGAGACTCTGATGACTTTACAGCCTGGGCAGGCAAGCACAGGCTTAGAGAGACCAAGTGGCCCCCGACTGATTCAAATATCTGGCTCTCCCATCACTGTCCAACTTCACCTATCTGCTTCAGATTACACCGTCATGCAGCTCTAACTAAGTTGTAAAATGATTTACTGTACAGTATCAGATCATATATCTGTGCTTTATTGGCAAATGTATGCCTATAGTCAGCATTGGGGTTATTGCTGTCAAGCCCTTGGTCATTTTTGTAGAGCTAAACTGAAAAAAAATATCAGCAGATAAGAACTTCCCCGATAAGACTGTGCATGCTAAATTCAATTTAGACTTCTACAGGTGACCCAAATTTAAGATGGGGATACATTCTGACAAACCCATTATAAGTTGAATTCATCATAAACTGAAGATTTTAATATATACTGTACAGAATCACTGGGTCCAACTTAATTGGTTCCAGAAGGCCAATCGAACTCTGCATGTTTAAAAGTTTTAAAGTTGGTAAAACCATTAAATTACTTAAGGTAAATAGAATAAATGCGTTTCATACCCCCAATTATTTTATTACACCTATATGTAATTAATGATTAAAATGTGAATGTAATACAACAATCATAATCAATAAATACTTGAAATCAATTCAATCTGGAATCAATTAAGTAATCGAAATATAAAGAAATGAAAAGTGAAAATAAAGTAAAACTTTATAGCCATTGAGGTGAATGCAGTTTCAGAATCTCTTATCCCAGGGACAGCAGTGCAGACTGAATTCGCACTTGCATGTCTGAATTCGCACTTGCAGACTAACATATTATACAGTGCTTTGTGAAAGTACTCACTCCCATTGGCTTTTTATCTATTTTGTTACATTACAACCTGTGTTTACATTTTTTAATCGGAATTTTATGCAATGCAAGTTATATATATATATATATACACACACACTGCTCACAAATATTAGGGGATATTTTAAAATGAATTTTATTTTTCTGAGCAGCGTATTAAAAAATTGGAAATAAATAAACTGAAAATGACACAGTTAACACAGTTTGTCACTCCATCTACAAGTGCATGTTAAAACTCTATCAGCAAAGTGAAAGCAATATATAAACAACACAAAACAGTGTGGGTACTAGACTGGCCTGCCTGCAGTTCAAACCTGTCTCCCATTGAAAATGTGTAGCACAAAATATGACAACAGAGACACTGGACTGTTGAGAAACTGGAGTGTACATCAAGTAAGAATGGCAAGGAATTTCACAGACAAAGCTTCAACAATTAATGTCCCACACTGCCAACTTCATTGGAATTGTTGTTGCTGAAGCAGTTTTGCCTTGAGGTAAGGGCAAATATCCCAGTGGCAAGATGTGGCAAGCTCCTTGAAACTTGTGAGACTTTGGCAGCTGTAAGCACCACAGAAGG
>JAUZSU010013489.1:0-11041 GCA_034780255.1 Parotocinclus maculicauda
TATAATAGGATTTGTTTCTGTACTTTAGGATTTGGTCCGAATAAGTGGCTGGTCCCATTAACCGGAATCGACTGTATTATTTAATATTTATAAAACCAGGCCAAAACATGACCTGACTTTTATCCACATTTATAGTTTACTATAGAAAATTGGCTCAGCTATTACTTTATTATTATTAACTATTCTTTAATCATTTCTACACTGGAACCAAAGCCTGAACCGTTTGGGGATTTAGGATACAGCCCTCTAATGTCCCCTAACTGGGGCAAAAATGGGTTTTGCCATAGTGTGACTGGGTTAATGGGACAGCAGTCTGGTCTGGGCATTAATTAGAAACCAGGCGTCCGAACAATCTTATTGATTAACCTGCAAACTGGTCACTGACTGGCCTTCCCTAAACGAGGGTCACTAATTCGGATGGTCGCTTCATTTTGGACCTTCCCTTTTTCTTACCGTTAATCAGTCATTAATATCATATTAACACAACAGGGGGGCGTCCCCAAAAATGTTAATAATTATGATTTTTATTATGGCTGTTTAATTTTTTGTATTTTTCTTTCCCTACTGAAGTTTTTCTCTCATGTAAATTAAATTACTATTAATTTTGGACCTTTTTTTCCTGAGATAGTTTTTATTTTTTTGCTATTTTTTAAAAAGTTTTTTAGATAACAGAACACTTTATTTTTACGTCTTTATTTGTTTCATTCGTTTATTCGTTTGTGTAAAAAGTTTTTACATTTTAAATGTTTTTCATTACCTTTTAAAGAGCTTTTGCTATTATTATTTGAAATGTTTTACTTTTATTCCTCCTTATAACACTTTGTTTGTGAAGCTCTTTTATTTGTAATTTATTTATATGATTTGTCACGTCTCATAACATTTAATATTTTAACTCCCGTTTCCTCGATTCGATCTTTTTACGCACTTCAGACGAAATCGTTCGCAAACCACAATGATCATTTTATTGAGAAAACAAGTCAGATGCAGAAAGAGATTTCATATTAAAAAACAACAACAAAAAAAACAACCAAACTGCATAAAATAAGTAAAAGAACATAAATGTAAATATATGATCAGTCCTGGTTTAAATCAGCCATTTCTCCATCAGTCTCTCAGTATTAGCAGGTGATCTAACTAACTAACTAACTAACATCAGCCCTTAATTACTCATCTGCCCAATCCTGATGCCACCTGTGCCAGTGCCACCTGTTGCTGCATCACCCACCTGTACCCCTCCCTCAGATACGGCACCGGTTGGCCCTCCACCCAGAAAAAAGAGCCATAAAAACATCGCATTACTCTTTTACAAAAGTGAGGGGGACAGTCTTGGAGAACATGCCAAACTCCTGGCCCTCTCTACCCGCTGTGTGTTTGTGATCTGTAAAAAAAAAATCCTTTTATGTGTATCGTGGATGTTTGGAATCAGCCGGCGCTTTTTTTAAGCGCTCAGCACAGAAAGGCACAGTACGGCTCACGTTCCCCTGAGGGGCCAAAACGTTTGGCCCAAGCTTAAGCGCTGCTGGGACGGGACACGACCTCCCCATGTACGTCCTGTTCAATGCAACTGTACTATAGTGTCATAAGTATTGGGACACACCAGGTAGGATTTGATCTAACATTGGTTACGTTTGAATGTCGTTAAATAAAACACACACCGATGGGTCGGGTCCAAGAGCGGGCAGCCAATCGGGTTTCTCTAAACGGGCAAACTGGCAGCTTGTGTAATTTATACTGAGAGATCTGAGGATCGCCATGGCAACGAGTGAACTACCGTCAGCAAACCAAATTAGATACAGAGAGAGAGAAAGAGAGAGAAAGAAAGAGAGAGAGTTTAAATTGTGGATATATAATAGAAATTGTATGTTGCATCATCATCACATCCTGTCTGTCTCTCGCTGTCTCTCTCTCTGTCTCTCTTTGTCTCTCTTTGTCTCTCTTTGTCTCTCTTTGTCTCTCTTTCTGTCTCTCTTTTTCCAAAAACACAGCACACTTAAGGACCAGCTCTAACCCCGGCGTTTTGTAGCTTTTTCTATCCTCATGTACTCATAAAGAAAAGAGACACAAGCGTCTGAATTCACCACCGCAAAAACTCACACGTACAAAAATAGAACCACTTTCCCACAACCCTGAAACCAGCGCTACGCAAAGTCACCACCAAAAGCACACCGAGGCTCACCTGCACACAACAACACTGCTCTTCTGTTTACCACGTCCGGGTCGTCTTCAAAATAAACAACAGAATGCAAATATTCAGGAAAACCAACAATTCAAATACTGTCAAAGTTTACAATGCAACAACATCAATCATAAACACAATAATAATAATTATCATAATCATAATAATAATAATTTATATTGGCCTGAGTAGAAGCTGCTTATATTCTGTACAGACAGCTGCAGATTAAAAGTGAGTTTAATATCATTCTCATGACTTAAAATGTCGCAAAAAAAGATGAAACGGCATTTTAAATTAAACGTCAAAGAAAATGTCAAATAAAATCCAGTACATCGAATAACGATTCACTGTAAAACCTTAACGGAAAACGTTTATTTTTTATTTATTTTTTGCTTTTTTTCTCACGTTCCTATTATATTCCTTTCGACTGAAAATATCATTTTTAGTCTTTTATTCGAATCATTTTTAAACATGTGCAAGTTGTATTTTGATGAACGCTGAGCACCTGAAGAGGTTATAGAAAAAATATATATGTTTTTTTGTATATCCCTTTAAATATTGAACATTTTGTCGTAAACAAACTTGTCCACGTTTCTAAATAAATATGTATTAAATTTGAATTTAAAAAATGGGTTTAAAGATTTTTTTAAAAATCGTAATTTAGTAAAATGATTAATGTTCATTGTAATAGAATCTTTTAATCCTGTCCAGCTCCTAATCAAGCCAATAATAATAATAATAATAATAATATTCATAATATCAACAAGTTGTAAAGCCCAAATCAAAGTGAAAAGTTTTTTTAGTTTTAAAATACATTTTCCTGTCAGTGTACAAACTCCACATTCTCATGGAACAGGAAACGTCGTTTGTTGGTTTGGCAAACGAGTTTGGTAAAGAGTTCATGTAGCAAAGCATGCAAACTGTCACTTGCAAAGGGGAGGGGCTTATATCGGGACCCAGAATGCAATGGGACCTGAGATCTCAGGTAATAAGGTGGGGGGGGGGGCAAACAGGACAGCCAAAAATTCACAAACCGTGCAAAAATAGAGTGAACAGTACAAAACCAAACATTCTTTATCGGTGTCGAACGACGGCTTCAGAACTTGCAGCACATGCAGAAGGTTTACGTTTAAAACTCTCCGTCTCATTTCCTCCCAAAATATCGTCCTCTGTTCTCACGAGCCTTCAGAGATGCTTCGTTACAAAGCCGAAAGATTGTAGTCACGCTGCGAAGAAGAAATACCAAACCAGACGACAGGGGCGGAGTCTAATACAAACATGCCGGAGTCATTCCGAAACGGAAAGTGGAAATCAATGGGAAACATTTAGGAATCTCTTTCCTCCTCCTGCTCCTCCTCCTCATCTTCCTCATCGAGCGACACGACTCCAGACGAGGCCACGTCCGATACCTTTCTCCGCCCCAAATATTCGGGCGTGCAGCAGGCCACGCCTCTGCAGTCCTTAAAAGGTGTGTCTTCATCTTCAAACGTCTCCGTAAACGAATGGCTCCGCCTTTGCCCCGCCCTCTGCAGACGAGCCAATAGTAAGAGGTCCTCCCTACCGTGCAGACTGCCCAGGAGCTTCGAGGTGAGGTCGTCGCCACAACGACCGAGGTCACGCAGCAGCGAGTGTGTCTCGTCCAGACTGCACATGCTCGACCCGAGCGTGTCCGGGGGCGACCCCGATAACCCCGCCGGGGGCGAAAGGTCGCTCTGGGCCTCACGTAGCCTCGCCTCGCAAACCCGGCTGTGTATGAGGTCCCGAAGGTAACTGTGGTACGACGCCAAATCTGTAAAGTTACAAAATAAGGGCGACAGTTTTATAGAATAAAAGTCACCCGGAAGGACATTTTAACTAAGAATTAAACGAATCTTAAGCGTTAGTGTATTTCACTTTTTTTTTTAAATTCGTTTTAGGTCTTCATTTAATTACAGTTATTTTTTATGTATTTTTTGACATTTCTTTTAGTTCATTTTAGATTTTTTCAAATAATTCTATGCCTTTCTTATCCTGTTTTTCTGTCTTTTTTTTGGTCCCGTCCCATTTTGCTGCTCTTCTTTTGTCTTCTGTCTGACTGCACATTAAACTTGCAGAGGAAACGAATGCTAAGATATCGAATAGCACCGGGGGAAAGAAACGAAAAGAGAGAGACAGAGAGAGAGAAAACATACCTGTCTGTAAAAGAAAAAGCTTATTAAAATCCTTTAAACGACGTTTTATTCCTAACATCATTACGTTTGAGAAATAAAGGAACGTTACGTCATTACTGTAAAGAAACAACAATTTTCAAGGTTTTTAAAAACTTTTAAATGAATTCAAGTGTGTGTGTGTGTGTGTGTGTGTGTGTGTGTGTGTGTGTACCTGTACTCTGTGTGGTGGGTTCATTAGCAGATAGATATTCCTCATCGTAGGAATCATCGTTCGATTCGTCTCCGTCTACCGACGACCAGGCGCGAAGTTTAGCTTCAGCAATTGCAAACTGTTCAGCTACTCCTGTAACACACACACACACACACACACACACACACACACACACACACACACCATGTTTCGTTTCATTTCTTTTAATCTTTCGAATATGATGTATAATTTGGCGCCACCTGGTGGACTGGAGGAAAATGAATTGGAACTGAATTCTATTCCGTCTCTCTTTTGCCCATATATGGTTAGATAAAGAAACAGGAAGTGGAACAGGCCTTACCCCCTGTACAGCCTGCATTAGGGCCGTACGGTTCTGATCCTCCTCATTCATCCAATTCACCTCGGCACCCAGTGCCAACGCCTCCACCATGTGGTGCAAACTGGAACTGCAGGACGACCAGTACAGCAGCAAACTGGGGGAGCAATCGGTTCCTTCTGAGAGAACCAGGGGAGAACTGCTCTGAGACTCCGCCTCCTCAACATCTGCAACAGAAAAACAGCACTGAGACTCCGCCTCCTCAACATCTGCAACAGAAAAACAGCACTGAGACTCCGCCTCCTCAACATCTGCATACATATATATGTATATATATAGTGGTGGTGTTATGTTGTGATGTTGTGTTGTTGTGTTGTGTTATGTGATGTTGTGTTGTTGTGTTGTGTTATGTTGTGTTGTGATGTAATTTTGTGTTAATGTGTTATGTTGTTGTGATGTAATTTTGTGTTGTTGTATTATTGTGTTATGTTTTGTTATGTGAAGTTGTGT
Organism: Parotocinclus maculicauda; assembly: GCA_034780255.1. NCBI lineage: Eukaryota > Metazoa > Chordata > Actinopteri > Siluriformes > Loricariidae > Parotocinclus > Parotocinclus maculicauda. Next base: position 5,364 of record JAUZSU010013489.1, read on the forward strand.
TATGTTGTGATGTATTATGATGTTGTGTTATGTTGTTGTGTTGTGATGTTGTGTTGATGTTGTGTTGTGTTATGTGATGTTGTGTTATGTTGTTGTGATGTAATTTTGTGTTAATGTATTATTGTGTTATGTGATGTTGTGTTATGTTGTTGTGTTGTGTTGTGTTATGTTGTTGTGATGTAATTTTGTGTTAATGTATTATTGTGTTATATTGTGTTATGTGATGTTGTGTTGTGATGTTGTGTTATGTTGTTGTGATGTAATTTTGTGTTGTTGTATTATTGTGTTATGTTGTGTTATGTTATGTTGTGTTATGTTGTTGTGATGTAATTTTGTGTTAATGTATTATTGTGTTATGTTGTGTTATGTGATGTTTTGTTATGTTGTTGTGTTGTGATGTTGTGTTATGTTGTGTAGTAGCTGAAGTTCAGACCCATGTTGCTCAGGCTGCTGCAGGAGGGGGAGATGATCATCTCTCTGCTCCCCTCTGTGCTGTTCTGGATGCCGCTGTCTGCGCTCTGCACTGTTACACAAAATCCCTAATAAACACACTGCAGCAGCAGGGACACACAATCCGCTGTGATACACACAACAGCACAACATCTTCAGTAACGAACACATCCATATAACACTAACCCCAAATCCATCAAACATCTGCTTTATATCTAAGTGATAAGTGATAAGTGTGGTGCGCCACCTAGTGGTGATTTAGAGAGACAGGGTCCCGTCCTAATACTTACGGCTACGCAGTTTGGACGCCGTATCGAAGTACGAGAAGAGGGAGTCGAGCTCATCGGGACAGAACAGGGAGTCACGTCGTACCTCCTGACCACCGAGGGGCACTGTACAGCGGACGGTACGTCAGAGAAACCCAACAGCGTCGCTATGACGATTCTTACTAAAGCAAACTCACCCGAGGGGTGTGACGGGGGGCGGAGTTTCGGGGTAGGAGGGGGAGGCCTGGGGGGCAGGAACTCCACGCTGCCCTTCAGTTGCTTGTCCTGTTTACTCAGCATCATGACCTTCGATCTTCGTTCCTGGGCGTCTCGTCTCAGTACGAACTTCTTCTCGACGTATTTGGCGCGGACGAAGGCTTCGATCTCCTGCCTGGAACAGCGAGGTGAGGACGTTTAGGACCGGCGCCCCCTGCAGGCGGCATGGCTACACTGAATTCTCGTTTACGTCCGGTACCTGGAGTCTCCAGGCTGAGGTTTCTTCCATCCCATCTCTCCTCTGCGAGCCTCGTAAATCTGATTAACCATCTCGTTCCCAAGCTCACACATCAGCTGCAACACAGGCATGACCCACACGTACCTGACTAAGGTGCCAATTCTAATATTACCAACACAAAGGGTGGCACAGTGTGCCCGTCCCTGTACTGTTCTGGTGCCCGTCTATTATGGGATTCCACTCAGCCCTAAGGGTCTCATCCTTAGGACCTCAGGAGCTCCCTCTTCCAACAGTCGTCTCGTTTCACTGGTGTATAAATCTAACCCAGTGCTGGGTCATGGGGAGGAGTGGCCTATGGGGCAGCACAGGGTTCAAGGCGGGGCACCAGTCCATCGCAGGGTACTCGCTCTCTGGAACGCTTTGGAAAAGGTTACAGACCAAATACACATCTTTGGAATGTGATGGAAACCAGAGTACCCAAATGTAGGTTTGGATTCCCCTGGTACCCGGGGTGCCCCCGCTGGAGGGTCCTGCCCAGATTCTAAACTTACACACCCAAACCCCATTGGATCATCTAAACATCTAAAGAGTCACCAAAACTCACCTTGAGAAGTTCTGGCTCCCACGAGTCCAGAGTCAGCGACCTGACCTTGGAGTTCTGGACCCCTAAGCTCCTGTAGGAACCATGGTACAAACACATGAGTACAGTACAGAGAGGGTACGTAGTTAGGATGGAGTTACGGCGCCTCCACCTGTGGATCCCGGAGCAGGCGATGCACAGCGTGATGCCCAGGTTGATGCTGGCCCACTGTGGCTCCGCCTCCCCGCAGTCACAGCAGGTCTGGTTCCCTCTGACGGCCAGGACCCGATAGAGGGTGCTGTCGGACCGCCCGGAGCGGCACGGCTCGCCCCCGGAGTCCAGACTGCCCAGGGACAGGGACGCCTCCCGCTCCAACCTCTGTAATACAGAAACAGAGTGAGTTCCTGCACACAGAGGATCATACTCGTTAGATTTTGTTCTAGAGGTTAAAACTTTATATGATCAGGGGGCAAAACTCACGACTGCAGGTTCATCTCCGTTCTCTCTGAAGGCCGTAGCGATGCTGTTCTGTACGGCTTTGATCCAGAACTGACGAAGCTTCTCAGAGTCGGCCTGTAACATACAGCTCCTAAAAAAATAAAGAACCAATTACTAATATTTATAAATCAATCAAATACAGAGGAGATCCACCCAGGGAACAGAGAGGAGATCCACCCAGAGAACAGAGAGGAGATCCACCCCAGAGAACAGAGAGGAGATCCACTCAGAGAACAGATAGGAGATCCACCCAGGGAACAGAGAGGAGATTCAGCCAGAGAACAGAGAGGAGATCCACCCAAAGAACAAAGAGAAGATCCACCCAGAGAACAGAAAGCTTCATCCAAAGTGGAGATTCACTCTGAGAGAGGATCATCCCAAAGCAGATTGGTCCAATGTGGAGGTCTACCTGGATTTGGGATCCACCCAGAGGTGAGATCTCTCTCTCACCCACACACACTCACATACTCACACTCTCACACACTGACACACCCACACACACCCACACTCTCACACTCTCACACACTGACACACCCACACACAGCCACACTCTCACACACTGACACACCCACACACACCCACACACCCACACTCTCACACACTCACACACCCACACTCACTTGTTAGGTGAAACGACCTCAAAGCAGAATCGTCGCTCGATATCCTCACACTGTTTAACCGTGCAGAGCCGAAGGTCCTCTACCACAACCGTAGGGTTCTCCTAACACACACACACACACACACACACACACACACACAGTAACTACACAATCCCAGTCTCATTACTGGAGTGTTTGTTTAATCCCGCTCTGCTCACCCTGAACTTTTTCTGATAAACCAGCTGATTGTTCTGACTGGAGAACCAGCGCCTGGAGATCAAAGGAAAAAGAAACAGTTGAAATGCAGAAACATCAAAGCGGGATTAAAACGAAGGGGATTAGGATTGTATTAGGATTAGGCTTTGTAGGTCTGGAGGAGAAATTTGATCGGTACCTGAAACTCTTCAGGAGGACCAACTCAGGAAGAACGAAACAACAAAAGAGAAACGGATGGATCAAAGCACTTCAAAGAAAGAATCCAAATTAAACCAACATAAACAACCACTAAGGTGAGATGGCTTCAGTGCTGCCACCTGCTGGACCTCTTATGAACCACAGATGGAGAAACAGGGGCCAGACAGACAGGTGTGCAGGTAGAGAGACAGGTAAATGGACAGACAAGTAAAGAGACAGGTAGAGAGACAGGTAAATAGACAGACAGGTGTGAGACAGGTAAATGGACAGACAGGTGGAGGTTTGTACCTGTTCCAGGTTTTGAAGGCGTTGCTGGCTCGTTTGAACAGATATCCCTCCATCATAACTCCATCCTCACAATCCACACTCACCTGCAACCTACAGTCCTCTGAGGACAGGTCCTACACACACACACACACACACACACACACACACACACACACTCCATAATAATAACAGAACACACCCTCCCCTTGTTATAATAGAGAGTCGAGGCTGTTCTTACCTGCAGTGCAGCCTGAAGATCCATCATCATCATCATCATCATCATCACCATCATCACCATCATCATCATCATCATCATCATCATCATCACCATCATCATCATCATCAGCAGCAGCAGAAACACAATTACAATATAGATCACAATCAGACACCAATGTGTGTGTATGTATGTATGTGTGTGTGTGTGTGTGTGTGTGTGTGTGTGTGTGTGTGTGTGTGTGTGTGTGTGTGTGTGTGTGTGTTGACCTGCTGTTGGATGGCAGAGTGTTTCTGCTCCATGTCTCGCTTCTCTTTGGCCGAATCGACCACCAGCAGATCCAACTGATACACACAGAGAGAAAACACAAGGTAACAATGAAAACCGTGTGTGTGTGTGTGTGTGTGTGTGTGTGTGTGTGTGTGTGTGTGTACCTGCTGCAGTGTATCTGCTCTAATCTCGGCTGTGTGCGCATACAGAAAGAGCTTCATCAGAGCAACGTATGACATCACCGCTGTGTGGAGGAAACCGGGAATGACCATCAAACTGCTCAGCACACACACATCCACATCCATTAGCACACTACACACACACACACACACACACACACACAGGTTAGGCAAAGTACGTCACCATCTGATACACAGTACAGCAGCGCCCCCTGCTGCCTCACCTGAAGAACGCAAACGGCATCAGTCGCAGGTTCACCTCTGTGGTTACCATGGAGACGACGGACCAGTATTTATTTGGTTCCTCTGAGCAGGAAAATGTAAACACAAGTCACATGAATTATTAATATATTTTAATGAATCACTACTGATCAGAGACGAGGTGTGATGCGGTGACGCTCCATACCCCATCCTGATTGGTGGAACAACGACAGCCAATCAGAAGAGGATTTCAGTAGAGTGATGAGGTACACACTGAGACGTTTAGCACGACTAGCATCTGGATCAGCCTGTAACGCACACACACGGGCACACACACACGGGCACACACACACGGGCACACACACACGGGCACACACACATCCGGGCAGATTTATTTTTCTCATATAAGAATTAAACTAATTTATCTCATTAATACGTTTATAGGAATCGTTTTAAATAAACAGAAGAGAAATATAAAACATTAATAGAGAACATATGTAAAGAAAATATTTATATATCATATTAATTATATATATACAAATATTATAAAGAGAATATAAACCTAAAAAACAATAGCATATATAAATAATTAATAAAATAACGTGGGGTTTTTTTCTTTGGAAATTTGGAGCTTATTTCTAAATCCCCTTTTTATTAAGTTTTTTTTTATAATCATGTATGGTTTTGATGTGCTGTGATTAAAACTGTGCCTTATATCTACCATGGGCTCATATTAAGAGTGTGTTTAGCCCAGCACACAGCATTTACCCCCCCGGGTGGGCACTGTGGTAGCCTAGAGGTTAAGGTACTGGACTTTGGAGCAGAAGGTCCAGGGTTCAATTCCCACAGTTATGGGATTTAGCAGACGCCCTTATCCAGAGCGACCTACAATCCAAACAACTGTGGGATAAGGGCCTTGCTCAGGGACCCAACTGTGGCAGTGTTGGGGTTTGAACCCTGGACCTTGTGGTCCAGTACTTTAACCACTAGGCTACCACAGTCCAAGCTACACAAGCTACACAAGCTACCACCATTAACCGATTGGATTGATAAAAAAATAAAAAATAAAAGGTGAACCAGGACTAAAACACCCCAGTGGATCATTTTCTGAACTGAACCATAAGTATAAACACACCCTTAGTCTGAGGCATCATGCAGGATAAACACCTTAATAAGTTAGCAGTGTTAAAGCTGGATCAGACTAAACTCCAGTCCTTCCTTCATCACACTTTGTTATTTTATTAGTATAATGTGTGTGTGTGTGTGTGTGTGTGTGTGTGAGACAC
>JAUZSU010013500.1:0-11041 GCA_034780255.1 Parotocinclus maculicauda
TACGAATAAAATATTGACATTTGCCATCTCCCCATCATTGCATTCAGTTTTTATTCACAATTTGTTTAGTGTCCCAACTTTTTTGGAATCCGCTTTGTATATTTATATAATGCTTGATGGGATGCAAACTTTTTTATTAATGTTAAGGCTCTTTGCAAGGCGATATGAATGTAAAATCTCTCTCTTCCTCGCCCTGTTTCTCCAGGTGAGACGGAGGCAGCAGGATGACCGAGTATAAGCTGGTGGTGGTAGGAGCAGGTGGTGTGGGGAAGAGTGCACTCACCATACAGCTGATTCAGAATCACTTTGTGGATGAATATGACCCCACAATAGAGGTATGGGTCATTAAGTAATATGTATTTGAGCATATAAGCAAGAATATCCAAACAGCTATTTTTTTTTCTGTATTGCTAATATTGGATGTACCAGCTCAGCGGTTCTTGTCTGTAGATAAATTCTCATTCAGTTAATCCCAAAGAATTGATTTAGTCCTCAACTATGGAACAACTCTAAATAGTTCTGCTGTATATTAGGAATTTGGATAATCTGTAAACTTGTGTGGCCTTTTGATTCAATTAAACATGTTTCCATGAATAATGGTCCTTTACATACATTCTTAAGCAGTTAATATTACATAATATAATAATTTTACTTAATATTACATAACAGTACATAATATTAGTTTCATTTTTTTGAATAAGATGATATATATAATAATAAGCTTCACAAACCTTTTAGTATGTAAGCTTTCAGTATTTGATGTAAATGAGAAGTTGGTTTGTTTTTGTTTGTTAGTTTTATTTTTATTTAGCCTTTAATCAGTATCAATGGATATATTAACTTTGGTTGGTTTGTTCCCATAGTTCTGTGTTGGAAATCTTCTCTGGCCACCTGATGTTGAGAATGTGTCTCAGGCATTTGTTAATGAAGGTCTGGATCTTGTTGGTGATGGTGTTGGTTTCTCGCCATGTCTCGGACCCATATATAAGGACTGCTTTTACATTTGTGTTAAAAATGTGGATCTTGCTGCACTAGGATAAGGCGATAAGGTGGGGTTCAAGGTGGGGATCAAACTGGGGATCTGAGAGTAGTTGGGTGTCTGTGCTCACCACATGCATCACCATGCCACCCAAGCTAATACAGTCAAACCTCGTTATCCAAATTGATCTCATTCCTGAAAATGGCTCACAACAGTTTTATTCTTGTGTTAAAACCTCATGCAAATGATACCCAACCCTGCTTCAGTACAAGTGATTGCTTGCTGTAAGAGCGTGAGTATACCGTAAACTATCCTCTGCTGTCTCATGTTGATTTTATAATTAATTGCTGTATAAACCTAAGGGGTAGCTTCTTATTGATCAGAACGAAGTGAAGAGTGCAGGTAGAGGCTAATGCCATGACCCCATCTAGGTCACCTTTATCAATCCAGACCTGATTGTTCATTTGGGGGAAAAACAGGAAGCATATGATATTTAGGGACTGTGGTAGCCTAGCGGTTAGAGTACTGAACTGGTCCAGGGTTCAACCCACAACTGCTTGGATTGTATCAATTGTTAGTTTCTCTGGATAAGGGCGTCTGCTAAATGCCATAAATGTAATATTTATGGATATTTGTTTAGGACTCGTACAGAAAGCAGGTGGTTATCGATGGGGAGACGTGTCTACTGGATATCCTCGACACAGCAGGACAGGAGGAGTACAGTGCCATGAGGGATCAGTACATGAGGACTGGAGAGGGTTTCCTTTGTGTGTTTGCCATCAACAACACCAAGTCTTTTGCAGATGTACATTTATACAGGTAGGTCCTTAACTTAACCCATTAAAAACCATGATCCATATTTGGGGATCGGGTGCTTTAACTCACCTACTGATGGGATGGGATGTAGGCGGACAGAAATAAAGTGAAAAATGTTCGGAAAAAAATTTGGCAGTTAATGAGTTACGGTTCTTGGGTTTCAAGATGCGTCCACTTGAATAATCCTGTTATACGTAATGGAGAGCTTTACCAGATCTGTTTGGGGGAGTGCCTCTCATCTTTAAATGATGTTGGTATATGTCTATAAATTGATATTCTTTCTTTCTCTGTTACAGGGAGCAGATCAAGCGAGTGAAGGACTCTGACGACGTGCCCATGGTTCTGGTTGGAAATAAATGCGATTTAGCCAGAACCGTTGACACCAAGCAGGCTCAGGAACTGGCCAGGAGCTATGGGATTGAATTTGTAGAAACCTCAGCCAAGACTAGACAGGTGAGCAAAGACAAAGATTTCTGGAACTGTTTTGATCCCAAGTTATAAGGGAACGATTATCTTTTTAACCTCCATTTGTTTTATTGCGCAGGGAGTTGAGGATGCCTTTTACACCCTGGTGCGGGAGATCCGGCATTACCGCATGAAAAAGCTCAACAGCAGAGAAGACAGGAAGCAGGGCTGCCTCGGAGTTTCCTGTAAAGTCATGTGATTGGGACACGTTCCAGCTCCAGCAGCTGCATACTTTGCGATCTCTTGTGACTGAAGAGCTTTGATGAGCGGTCCAGTCTTGCATCATCATTCAATCAGTTAGGCCTCTGAGGTGGAGTTACTTCTGCGATGTCCCTCACTGGCTAAATGGGATCTACTCAAACCTACTCACTTTGTGGACTGTATTGGCCTGCTGTGATTTAAATGCGGGGTCACTTAAAGACATTAGAACCCATGGTCGTTTTAATAGATGTGCTTTCGTCGCGTTACTGATAGAACATGCCATCCTACTTAGTACAAAAATTGGACTTTTAATATCCTTCAGTACTCAGGAATACTGTGAAGGCAAAAGTGCCTCTAAAAGTCAGATTTTTTTGGGTTTTATTTTGGTTGCCAAAGCTGGGATGCATCAGATTATATATTCTTACTGTAAGGTTGTATTTTTTGCTTGTTGCAGCATTTGTGACGTTAACAGCTTTTTAATTCTGAGGGCATTTAATCCATGTATGCAACAATTAGTCGAAAGTCTGCGTGAACCCCATCATCGTGAAGCACGTGAAGGCTAATAATAGGGCTGTCAGAGAATTTGAACCTTTTAGCAAGTTAACCACACCCTCATTATCGTTTTAATTGCAGTTCACCCATGTAGGTTCATCAGCGACAATAGTGGCTGTAAAAACGTTTTCTGTTTTTTTCTATTATGTGTTTATCTATGGTCAAAAGGGTGATGGACAGGATTAATTAGGTTAATTAAGGAGGAGGAGGAGGATGATGACTATTGTCCGATCTTACCTGCCTCGGGCACAATGCAGTGACGTCTGTTTAGCTCCCAGACAGACTGGAGACAATGTCAAAACTATTTGGCCACACGACCATCCAATATTATACTATTTGAATGCATTATTCAGTTTACTCTCAGATGAAACAGCATGCACAAACTGTTGCCGTGTAACAGTGTGTTTCTGTTTATGTGGCAGAATCTGCCGTCACACAGTAATGAGTAAAGCACATAAGAAAAGTCTGTGGTTAAGTTAATGGCACACTAATATGGTTGCTCCATATAAATTTTAAGCAATAATAAATAGGGGACCATTATGGATACAGCTTATAACTGATAATAAAGCAGCAAAAATGCGATTAACGGCATTAATAATTATCAGCGGTAAAGTCTTAACATTATTAAAACCCTTTGAGGACCAAAAGACACATTTGTCCCATTCTTCAAAATGGGCACCAAATGCGACTGAAACAACCTACTGTCCTGAAAGGGTTAGTGTTGCAGGGAAAAAAATGACATAAGTGTTCTTTTTTTTCTTAACCCTTTCAGGACCATAGGTTGTTTCAAGCAAATTTTGAGACCGTTTAAAAGGATGGGACCAATATGTCCGTTGGTCCTCAAAGGGTTAACTTTGACAGCCCTACTTAATGACAATGCGTATGCGCGCTTGTAAATGTATATTTTTTTGTGCATTCAAAAAGATTGTCATGTCGATCTTTGAAATATTAGCACTGCAATTATGTTTATTACAGAGAGTGGCACGGAATCATCGAATTTGTCCTTGAAACATTCGCAATTGTCTTGCTCTTGATCTGTAATCTTAATAACTACAGTACTTCCATCATGAGCACCCTGGACAAGGTGGGTCACTTGATTATAATCTGGCTGACGGCACCAAAGGTAGTTCAGTTGTGTTCCTGAGTTTGTGGTCTAGTTAATATGCCGGTCATAAGACGTACTGGAATTGGATTAGTGTAACAGGGGGACATCTTTTACTGAATCTTTTGCTGAATGTTGCCACATTCTCAGTGATAACCCTTGCATCCGGATGGTGTTCAAACTTCCACAGGACGAGCGAGTGTCTAGTGCAACGTGGAAGTTTGTATCCCAACTAGTCATTATTTCTAGAAAAAAAATCAATATTATGCATATTAAAGTATGAAATAATGCTTTATATGTGTAGGTGATATTGAAATCTTTCTTTGATCAGACAGTGGTATCTGGCTTTTTGGATTTTGTTTGTAAAGAGAATTTGGTTATTTACTTAAATAGGCAGAAAAACACAGATATGGTCGATCTGAGCAGAGATAAAACCAGAGAAGCTCCTGTAAAAGAGGAAATCACCTGTACAGGGCTCGTTCATAGCCTACATGCAATCTGTTGCTATTACAAAATGGGTACAGCACTGTGCATGACTGATTTTGGTGTTAAGAGCTTATCATATTCTGTGGTATGCAAGTATAAAAGCCTCCGTTTATTTTGTCTGCTCTTGTGGCCTGCTGTGTTGCATACAAGTAGTAAACAGTTAGTATAACATCGGTCTCAATGCCACCAAAAAACACAAGGTTTGTTTAGGGCTTGGACCTTTTATTTCCTTAAACTTGCGTGCCTTATTTAAATGTTTTGCATTTAGGAAGAAGCCCTAAACTTGCTAATCCTTCATATTTCTGTAAATATCTTGGTGCCATTGCATTTCTTTACGCCTTTTCATCATTTCATGAGGTTTGTTAGGTTTGCAAGCTAAATTATGGTTCGGGAAGTTTGAGGTTTGGTACAGAAGGGTGACGGTTCAATGTCATTTTGTTTGGCTTTCAATCTGGCCAAAATTTGTACCATCTACCACGTTTCTCCGCAAGGTTTTTTTTTTTTTTTTTCTGGGAATGTGATGCTCTTCTGTTGCCATTTGTCTTGTGCTTGATTTCATAGATTGTGGTGCCAGTGGTGGCTCAGGCCATCAGTGATCCTCTGGTACTTCCAAAATATCACTTTTAAAGAGATTGCTTGACTTCTAGATATTTGTTTAATGGCTTTCAAGGTTCCTTCTCCTCTAATCAAACAATGATCTACAAATTCTCAGAAAAGACTGTGATTCTCCTGTAACATTTAATGTGCCACAGTCTTTTCTCAGTAAATTAACTGTAAACGAACTTTGTGCTCTCGTCTTTGCTCAAGTACTTTTGTATATTCCTGCACCTCCCTGTCGTAACGCCACTCACCTCACCATGTCTTGTACTGCCTGTCAGTTTGGACCTAAAATAGAGCTTGGTGCCTCCTGTTCTGATCATGGGTCTGGTTACACTCGGGAAGGCGCCGCTTCTTATTGCGGCTGAACGCGCACGAGCCCGTACAATTTACTGCTGCCGACGCACTGTGGGGAGAAAAGGACAGAGTGTTACTGTCTGCAACGCACCGCCATCATGCCTAAGGTTCCAATGCCAGGTGAGTATCTGGCTGTACCACCCACAAATCCGTTACATGCAACACAACGTATTACAGTGGCTGTTTTATGTTCGTGTTAAGTCGTAACCTATTAAATGCCCTTGCTGTAGTTACTATAATTATTGTTTGGCTTGACTGGTTGTTTAACTGACTAAGCATGACATTATAACAGTTGTAGTAGACCGTGTTTATTATAGAAAGTCTAAGAGGCTATATGTCAATACAAATCCAGCTGCAAATGTAATGAAAATGGGAAAAGAGCTATTGGCATGGCCCAACACTTTCGTTCTACAATGTAATACAATGGAATTGGAACTTCATGACAGGGAATTGTATTAATTACACTCAAAATTCTGCTTTTTTTAACGTAGTAGTATGTAAGCCGTTCAAGCAGTGAAAAATAACATTGGTGTGTGTTGGTGGTGGTGTTTTTTTGTTTGTGTTTTTTTTTTAATTGTAAGTTCAGGTACTTTTAAAGAATACTGTGCTATTTACGCCAGCACTGTGGTTGCTAGGAGCGTTGTAATCCAACAGCAAGCGGCCTCAAGGGACACATTTCCTGTCACTATTTTTACACTTCTATATCATCACCTCGTATTTAACGGTCGCGTTCATTTCACACAACGAAGCACAATGTGAAGAAATTCCAGTCAGTGTGCTTCATAGAATTGCATTTCTCCTGACCATGTCTTTTAAAATCCAATTTTGCACCCCAAATACGATAATCTCACTGTGTATGACTTGGACTTTGGATCCAAAAAAAGATGCCACAGGCAGGGTGATCCCAGCCACCTGGTGCTGCGTGCTCATGCTCTGTTATGACTGACAAGTTAATTCATGACGACTGAAATGAAGAACTTGGGTCTATAGTTACACTACGCTATCTGCTGCACCTCCACATTTAGTCTTGGTCCCAGTCCCACCTGAGCAACTGGTACAGATCAGTGGCTCTTGCATAACCACGCTTCAGCAAACACCTTACGCGTAGAGATGTGTGAACCTGTTCGGATTACCAGATTAATTGTAGGTATTTCTGGTATATCTGGTATTTATCCAAGTCAAAATAGTCATTTCTAATTGATTTTTAATTAAAATGTTATGACACAGCAGGCAATTTAAGGTTCAAAAGAATATATACTGCTCACAAAAACTAATTTAATTTGACATTTTAAAGAATAATCCCCTAATTCTTGAGCAGTATAATATTGAACATTATTTTCAGTTTGCTGCAGCACAACATTTCATTGCGACTTCTCCCTAACTTCTCAACTCTGAGTCATGTCAGTCGCCAGAACGATCTTTCTTTAGTGCAAAATATTTATTTTAATCTGTAATTTTATGAGAAACAGCATGTACAAGCTGTTATTTTGTGTGACTGTGTGTTAGTGTTTGTGAATTGTATCAGAATCTGCTGACAGTAATGAGCAAAGCATATATGAAAGCATCCAAAAATATTTCACCCCCTTTGCCTATTCTTTTGATGTTATGTTAGAATGTTGGGAATGCTACACTGCTAACAAAAATTAGGGGATATGTCGTTAGGTATATTTCATTTTGAAGTTGTTAAGAGCAGCATAAAAGTGGGCAATTTCAGATAAAGCCCATGACTACACATTTCATGGCCAGGCAGCAAAAAGTAACGCCTGTAACGTTTTTATATTTGTATAATGGTGCACTCACCAAACCCTTTATTAAGAACTCTAATACTGAATTGGACCTCCCTCTTAAAGTTCAACTACATCAAAGTTTGTTGGGCATTTAGACATGCTTTTCTGTTCACCACAATTGCTACACAATGGTTGATTATGAGTTACTGAAAGCACAAACTAGTCTGTCCATAGAACTGCTTCTCAAAAAATGTTCCTTTATTGCACCACTCTGAGGAAACTTGAGGAGAAACGTCCTAGGAAGTTAAGAGTAATAGAAATCAATCCATCCCATCCAGCACCAACAATGATGCCATGGTCAAAATAACTGTGATCACATTTTGCTACATGGATAATTGCATACACTATTAGATGTACAGGTGTTCCTAAAAGTACTCTCACCAGGAACATACACAGATCAGCCATAACAATTAAACCACCTGTTTAAAATTGTGGAAGTCCCTCTTGTGCCGCCAAGACCCATCGATGCATAGATGTTAGTGCAATGCAGTATGCTTATTTTATCTTCTATATTTAACACCCTTACTGTGTAGGAAAATGTATCCAAAAGTTTTTATTAGCTAGGGTGGTAGTGAAGGTGGTATCTCATAGAAATAATTTAAATAACGATAAGCTATGGGGCACATCTTCTGCCAACTACAAATGAAATATGTTTTAGGGTGATAAGGTCAGACATGGCTCATTGGTCTGTCACTGTAACAGCAGGTATGATTGATCTGTCAATCGTGCCAGCAAAAATGGTGGATGGAAATTTAGGAAGGAGCATGCTCTTCCAAACAGACGTAAAAGCAGTTGTAGACCTACAGCTCTCTTCCCTTAGCAGGAGGCGTTGGCAAGCTATGGAGAATGTTAACAGAGGGATTTAGACATATTGAAATTAGGGAGATAAAGGACATCGTTACTGGTGGTTGTTAAAGGCTTTGGTGTACTGATCAAAATATTTCTAGTCATGGCTCAAACAAGCTCCAACTTTTGGGCTCTTGAGCAAGGCCATTAACCCTGTATGCTCGAGAGCTGGACCGTCATTCTGTGCCCCACCAGAAAAGATATTTGACACTAGACTTTTTTTTGGTGTCCCCACTTACATTTGCATTTATAGCATTTAGCAGACGCCCTTATCCAGAGCCACTTACAATGGGTACAGTCTTACAATTCAAGCAAGTTATGGGTTAAGGGCCTTGCTCAATGGCCCAACTGTGGCAGCTTGGCAGAGGTGGGATTTGAATCCTGGACCTTCTGGTCCAGAGTCCAGCACCTTAACCACTAGGCTACCACAGCCCCACTTATTTGCTAGCACATACCACAATAACAGGTTAAGAAATAGCTTCACTAATGTTCCCTAGTTCATCCCCAAACAAGATGAGCTGCGAAACGTATGGAAAGGCAAATAAAAAAATAGACAGTTTCTAATTTATTGTACTTTGACATTTATTTAATTACGGACAGTATGAGCCTGAGATGTTTCACATCTTATTTGGTCAACATCAATTAATGTTAATAAACCTCTGTTCCAGCATCTTATACACTGCTTACAAACATTAGGGGATATTTTATTGGAATAAAAAAAAAAAAAAGATGCACTAATTTGGGACAGTAAAGAATTGACCACTTTGTAATGCCCTTTCTTCTCACAATACCTTTTGGTCCAGAGGATACTAAGCAATGAAGTTAAAAGTTGCAAACACATCTTAAGGTGTGCAACATTACAGGGTTGTCGACAAATTTATTGTTTCAAAATTCTCCACACATTCCCAATTAGGGAAGACAGGCCAGTCCAGTCCAGTACCCATACCGTCTTCTATCAAACATGCATTGCTGTAGTACAGCGACCTTGGGTTTGAGAAAGGCGCTATATAAATTAAACATTATTATTATAATAGTACTGATTCAACTGGCCACAATTCCCTAATCTGCCATGTCTCAATCTTTTAGACGTTGCAGTTCTGAAATGCAGGATAAATGCATATTTATTCAATTCAACAAGTGAAATTTGTTATGCTTACATGTGATGTTTACATTGATCAATTTTAGGGACCGCAAATCCAGTTCTCATTATCAGGCATTTTAAGAGCTCTTTCAGGTCTGGCATATACTGATCATAAAAATAGGGGATATTTCATTATGGAATATTTTATTTTAAAATACAGTCGATTCCGGTTAATAGGACCACCCGCTTATTCGGACCAAATCCTAAAGTACCGAAACAAATACTATTAAATACGTGTAATGTTATTCACTTATTTGGACCAAAATTCCGCTTAATCGGACCAAAGAACGTGAGAGCGAATAAGAAAAACAGCCACAAGTCGCCACCTAGTGGATTCAAAGCAGATCAGCGAGTTATGGGAGGATTTTTGGGATCCCCGGGAGAATTTATGCTTCTATCAAAGGTCAGGAAATCCTAAAGTTTTAGGCAAAATTGTTTAAAGATATTGAGAATTTTAAATAGTGACTCTGGGGCTGGACTGGTGCAGATGAGGATGTAAAGCAGATCTGGTCTGCATTTAGGTGGAACCAGTAAAGCTTTGTAACTGGAATACGGATCCATGCTGTTTTTGGCCAGCTGTGCAACTGGACAGGTTGCCAGATCTGTGATTTTTGCTATATGGGCTGCTAACTAGGAGAGAAGTAGATCTGCAGGGGGGTTCGTGTGTGTGTGTGTGTGTGTCAGGATGTGTGCTTTGGCATGTCGTCTGCTACACTTTGGATCATACACACATCTGCCATCTCTTATCCCATGCACTCTTCCATCAGACATTAAACAATAACAGACCTTCTGGAGCTTTCCACTAGGTTCAGCTTCCAGGATCAGTTTTACTATTCTTCAGAACTCTCCGCTTCAGCATTCGCAACGTTTCATACGTAATAAAATAAATACGTTTCAGACAAGTTTTCGGAAAAGAACTGTGTTTCTGTCACTCCATAAACTTTTTTTTTTTTTAATGAATACTGGAATGGCACAGAAGGCGATCCTGTGTGATCTGAGCAGATGCCGGATGCTTAGCAGACCACCGGGACGGAGCTCGCTCATGTCAAACCCGCAACCAGACCGACACGATCGCATGATCAGATCAGACCCAGCGCTGGACCGACGCCGGCTCTAACACGGATTGTGCGGGTGGGATCGGGGCGCTACGCTCGAGCAGCTGTTTGGTGACGAAAAGCAGGGAGCTTTTCGCTTCCAGGGTACGATTAGAGCCAAATCTCAGCACCTGTTGATAGTTTGCAGAACGGATGACAATGACACGCTACAAAACGAGTCCAGTATGGAGAGCGAGCGTGAGGAGACTTTCTTACAGCCCAAACTCTGCTTGCTTTGGGTAAATAAGTGCTGGAATGCGAGAATCGAATTGTTTAAATCTCTGGACGTGTCCTGAAACTTTGGGTTGGGTTTTGGATTGGCGTCTAATCTGTACCAGTTTATTTCGGGATGAGTGCAGTATCACTTTGTTTGGAACACTATGCAAATCCTGGGTTAGAGACCCCCAGTTGTAGCCCACCTGCCTCAAGCTTTGACACGCGGTGCATTTTTGCGATGCTCTTCTGCTCCTGAATGGGAATCGAATCGGGGATCTCCAGAGATTTTACAAGAAACGTGACTCCTGTCTCTCTCTCTGTCTATCTCTCTGTCTCTCTCTCTGCCTCTCTGTCTCTCTCTCGGTCTCTCTCTCTGTCTCTGTCTCTCTCTCTGCCTCTCTG
>JAUZSU010013511.1:0-11040 GCA_034780255.1 Parotocinclus maculicauda
GTGAATCTGGAAATAAATTAAATGAACAGAATAATACCGTTGGCTCTCCACCGAAGGGCGGAAAAAGCTAAAAAATATATATACATTTTTTTATTTTAACCATTGGTGCTGCGGCGGATCCGAGAAATACCAAAATATATATATATTTTTGGTATTCTTCAAATATGATGATCGGCGGATCCGCGAAACAAGCAATAAAAAGTCTGGCCTTAAGGCAGCTGTATTAGGTGGAGCACGTTTGTGTTTATGTTCCCGAGACCGTGGCAATTCTGGCTGGATCACCCCATGCCTCCTGTTTCACAAAAAACTGGCTACCGCTAAGAACCCTTAAATTGTTGGAAATCAGAAGTCAACACAACAATTTTATTCTGAAGCTTCTTTCAGGACAAAAGATTTAGACTGAAAGGCTTTAAATATCTAGCCAGCCCTTAAGTAATCATTTTTAAAAATAGAGTAGCTTTAGCTTTGGTGTCTCTTTTAGTTCTATGTCAACCCTAAAATGACGCATTTTGGAAAAGTTTGACCAGAGACCGTTAGAAGAACGAGAAGTCTGGGGAGTAAAACTATTATATTTCCATGCATTTTTTAAAGTTATAAATGGTTCAATCTTGAGTCCTTAACCGAAAAGAGTTCTGAAGGATAGTTATAATTTTAAATACTATTGTGAGGTGCAAAACAGAACCATTATACTTTACTGAAGGTTATTAATTTACCAATGATTATACCTAGAACCATTCAAAAAAGGCTGGAGAAACAGCATAGCATCAGCTTTTACTTTTAGAAAAAGAAAGCAAGGTCATCTGAAAGAAAGGCTAGCTATGTCATTGTAGCGGATTCTTAAATCACTGAGGTGTGACTCAAATATGATGGAACCAATATGACGAGTCCAATCTTCTTAATTACTCGTGGAAATTGCATTAAATCCAGATGCCACATGACGTCTAGGACTGAAACCAGTTTTCATGAGCATGGCCGTGGTGCCAAAAGCTCTTTATCGACGTCCATCATGTGGACAGTGAGCAAATGAGTTTTATAAACCAGCACAATGGAGCTCGTCTGCTGGAACGCTGGAGCCGTTATTACCTTTTCCCTCCTGCTACAAGATGACCGATAAAACCCAAAGACAATGAGAGCGAGGGGAAATAAAACCACCGGGACGCTGGAATAAATTTGTTTACTGTAGCATTTTAGCAGAAGCAGAGTTAAGCGTGGATTTGGTTAAGCACGGTGACAGCTTGAAGATGAGCTGCCTCGGACAAGGTTAATAAATTCCCTCTTGTACGTACGTACTGTATATCACTGCTGTCTCTTTGGGATAGGTGTCTGAAAAGACTTTCATCCAAACAATCCTCAATCAAAAAGCAAAGAGGACTAGGAATAGACCAAATTCAAAAATCCTAAGAGAGAGAGTCAGACGGAGAGAAAGAAAAATAAAGAGAAACAGAGAGAAACAGAGAAACAGAGAAAGAGAGAAAGAGATAGAGAGAGAGAGAGAGAGAGAGAGAGATAGAGAGAGATGGACGTGATTTCATTAGAGAGAGAGCGTTACAACTGTTTAGCTATTCGATGCACAGTTCTGACTGGCTGATTATACTATGGGGAAAATGGTGTTTTATATTGCCTCCCAAAAACAAGCTATTAGTGGAAAATGTTGTGTAATAAAACAAACAAACAGAGGCTTGTCAGAAACTGGTGCAGACTGTGACTGTAAGTCTGAATGGAAACATGCTGTTAGGTTTAACATGTTCAGCTCTAAAAGCTAATTAGAAACTACGAGATCATGCAGGCCCGGGTTTATTTTTATTGTTTCCTGCTAAAATAACAGATGGTAATAATAAAATGAACAGCTTTTATCATTTGAGCTATAAATTATGGTGTCACTTAAACTGCACTGCAAATAATCATTTTAGCAAACGAATACATCTTAAATATATTAAATTTGAAATAATTAAACATTTTATTTAACATACTGACCTCACCAATTTTAATTTGACTGCATTAGCAGCTGCTTTAAGAGATTAAAGAGAATCATAAGTTACTCCAATTTACTGAATTTCTGATATAGGAAAAATTAAGAATTGAAAATTGTATTTTTCCATGCTTTAATTTTTTCCCCCTCATTTTTATCCCTTCTATTCATAAACCAGGGCACAATCAATGCTTTAACACAGTAGTGGGCTTGAGAGGAAGACCATTTTGCCATTTAAGTACTTAAGTATATAGATTTGAATCGACATTTCCTTTCAAAAAGCATTTAAAAATTTTAATTGCTACATTTTTTTTAATTTTCTAGAATAGATTTGATTTTTAAAGGCATTTGTATTTTGTAATTAACAAAAAATAAATAATTTTACATATTATTTCAATTATTATTAATTAATTAGTATTTATTTGATTTTTTGGAGAGCTTTGTTTTTAGCATTTTATACAGATTTGAAGCATTTTCTTGTTTTTTTTTGCTGCTTACTATAAGGGGATGGATATAAAATGTTTATAAACAGATTTGTATGAATAAAAAGCAGTGTATTAATGTGAGTAATATACTGTGGAATTATTAGTAGTATTGTTCAGTTTTCTGTTTTCAAATCTGTGCTAATAATTTTAAGCGGTTCATCTTGTATCCAGAAGTCACTGCCAGGACTCGAACCCTGGTCACCACAGTGATGGGCTAAAATAATAGACTCTACACCCTGATCTAATATATTTTATCCATTTAAAATACATATTTACCAATAAAAAACAAATGTTTGATTTGTTCCCATGAGTTTGAAAAGAAAACCTTTAAAATGTTATCGAGAGCTCTTTGTTTTGTAGACAAAAAATTTAATTGAAAGGAAAAGAAAACGTGTAATAAAGAAAGAAAAAAACACAGAAAGGAAAGGAAAAGAGAAAATTAACAAAGAAAGGAAATGCAAGGAAAAGATAAGAAAGAAACAACCAGAGAAAGGAAAAAAATACAAAAAGAAGAAAAATAAACTAGTAAAACAATAAAGAAACTATATGTTAGACAGTAAATACATGCTTTATATAAAGCCAGTAAGAAAATACACTAAAGAAATGAAAGAGAAATGAAAGACAAAAAATGGATGAATAAATAAATAAAGACGGAATTAAAAAAAACTAAGAAATAACAAGGAAAAAGAAGAGGGCAACAGAGAAAGGAATGTGATAGAGAAAAATTATATAACAAAGATAATAATCAAAATAAATTAATAACTATAAAATAAAAATAAAATACTAAAAGAAATAAATAAAAGAACGAAAAAAGAAAGGAAAGATAAAAAAATAAAGCCAAGAGCAAGCTTACTAAATTATAAAATTTCCTTATTGGTATCTATTATTCTATTATTATAATAAATATTTTGTATTAATACCAAAACACATTCCCTTCAAAAGGTTCTTAATAAAATATATTCAATATTAAAATGTAAATAACATTTTAAAAAGATGTCTTCATTAAATGCGTAACGATTTAGCTCAGTGATTATCCATCGTCAAACGTTACCAAATGATAATGCAACAACTTTTATAACTTTTATCAGGATGTCTGATACAGGTACTTTTAGTAATGAGTAGCAAAACGAGCACTGAAAACCTGCTGCTAATAAGATGCAAACCGTGTCACTGGGGTGGAATTTGGGTGCCAGGTTCACCTCTGAAACATTTGCATATACACAATGAGATGGGGCCAAGGAGAAGCCCGCTGGCCATGGAGCTGGTGACCAAAACACAATAATTGTGAGTGAAATTCTTCCTGACACTGATCCTGTGCTGTATGGGGGACTGGTCCTGAATCTCCACCGTCCCTCCACCGCTCGTTCCTGTCACTTTCTGCTGCGGGTGGAATTCGCCCTCGCGCACAGTCCATGTTCTCCCGTAAGCTAGCTGAGACGGAATGTATCTGTCAGGTCTCGAGTGGGATTTTCGCTTTTACATAAATACATCCGGCGCGAGGCGTCATGTAAATATCAGAAGTGTAGCATCCAGACGCCCGAAAACAATGCTCGTGCCAAGCAGCATGGAGCAGGAGCGAAGAGATGCTAGCACGATACTTAAGAGAACCATGTCGAAACTAAACGTCCAATTGAGTGACATTAGTGTCAAGTGGCCCTGCCCTGTCTCTAGTGCCGCCATTCAGAAAGAGAAAAAGAAAAGTCCAAAAAGTCCAGCTCAATGCTGCCAATTTTTTTGGAGCGCCATTTTGAGAAAGCAGCCAGGACCTCTGTGGGATACCCAAAATGTCGGCGTGACATTTATTTCAAAAGCCCAAATAGCACATCTCAAAGGAAAGTTTGGAGTTGGTTTGAAATGCCGGTGCAGCTACATCTCCAGACAGATAGGACAAGTTTCTCTGGTGACTTGTGAGATAATAAAGTTACGTTATGTCCTTTCACCAGGACACGGATTCCCTTTATGTTAGCTGCCTTTTTTTTTGTCTCAGGGACTCCAAGAGACTCTGCTGTGCCGCCGAGAGTGAAACCGGCAAATGTAAGTATTTAAGATGGTACATCATAAAGCATTTATTACACAACCGCAAACAGCAACTACTAATTAATCACATCTGCCATTTATTTACTTTAAGTACCAGCACTCAGTCGTATTCATGGTTCCCAAAAGAAATGGAATAAAAGAGTGAAAAATAAACAAATTGTTTACCATTACTGTCTGTACAAATAACATTAAGTATACCAGCCTAAAATAGAACGAAAAAAAAAAAATGTTTACAAAAGACTAAAAGAGATGCGGCTCTAAAGTAAACAAGTTCAGTTTATATACACAGGCTTCAAATAAAGAAGAAACTTTAAAAGAGTGCCACTGGAACAAAAGAAATTCAAACAAAAACAAAACATTTAACTCTGAATGCACAGGCAGATTAAATAAGAACATAATGATATGTGTAAGTGCATGTAAATATAATTATAGAATGTATAATGAATTTAAAGGAAAAAGTAGGGAAGACAGCCACTAAAGATAGATATTTATGATGAGAATATGTAAGTAAGGATTACAGAAAGAAAGTGAAAAAGAAAAGACAAAAAGGCAAAAGGAAAAAAAGAGAAAAGAAAGGCCAACAGTATATACAGGTGACTGTAAAGGATGAGTAAAAAATATATAGGAAAGAAAGAGGTAAAAGACAAAATAAGTATGTAGGGGAAAAAAGAATATAGAGGAAGATTTAAAGAAAACATTTTGCAGGAAAAAATATTGGGCTAACAAGTGAAGGACAGACACAACAGATAAATAAATAGATAGATAGAAAAAAAATGATTTTCCACATGAAAAAAGAGTGAAGCTAAATGGGACAGAGTAACATTCATTCATTATCTTCCGCTTAATCCGTGGCGTTGGCCCGGTAGGCGCAAGGGCAAGAACAACCCTAGATGGGACGCCAATCCGTCGTAGGGCACACACATGCACAGTCACACGCTAAGAGCAATTTGAGAGAGACCAATTAACCTATCATGCATGTCTTTGGACTGTGGGAGGAAACCGGGGTATCCTGAGTAAACCCATGCAGACACTACGAGGACATGCAGACTCCACACAGAAAAGAACCCGGGACCTTCTTGCTGTGAGGTAGCGGTGCTACCCACCGAGCCGCCGGACACAGTAACAGTTAAGGTAAAATATAAAAAACAAATGTCAGGATTAAACAGAAAGAAAGAGAAAGCAAAAGAAAGATAAGAGTTAAATATGCAATGCTCACATTTAGCAGACCAGAGAAAGACACAATATTAAAGTAAGGATGATAGACAGAATGAAGGAAAAAAGAAAAAATATGAAGACTTAAAGAAAAAAAAGAGTGAAAAAATCATTTGTACTTATACTTTAGTTTCAAAAGTAAAACAAATGAAATCAAAATAAAGAAGACAGGTATTTTTAAAGGACAGGTAACAAAATGTAGTAATGATAGAAGTAAAAGACAAATAAAATTAAATAAAACAGAGGAAATAAAAACAGGAAAATAATCATAAAAAAAATTGTGGGGCTGAATAAAGAATGACAAATACAGAAAATGAATAACTATAAAAAACAAATAAACAAACAAATAAATAAGTCTAGTTACATAGATAGATAGATAGATAAAAAACAAATAGACAAAAAGAGTGAAGCTAAATGGGCCACGTTAACATTTAAAGTAAAAAAGTAATATAAAAACTGAAAAAAAAGAAAGCAAGGAAGGAAGATGGAAAGAAAAAATGAAAAATAAATTAAATTAATGAACATGTGACACAAAGGATAAAAAATAAATGTAAAGGACATATGTAAAGAAAAAACAAACTGGCCCACATTCATTAAATGTATAGGATAGGGTAAAAATTGTAGGAACAAAAGAAATAATGAAATAAAGAAAATTGAAACAGGAAAAAATGTAAAGAAATGGGAATAAAAGGCAGACTGAAAGAAGAAAGGTAAGCTAAATGGGTCAGGTGATTTTAATTTAAAGATGGGCAATAAGCAAAATAGAGCATAAAGCAGGGAAGATACACTTGCAATAAAACTAAGAAAGTAGAAAAAGAAGACGCCAGTTCATCACTGTTTGAATATTGCTGGCTGATGGATTTTGGTTTGTGACTGACAGATTTACCTGCATTGCTTTTTGTATTTTTTTTTGTATGTTTGGGTAATGAGATTTTATTGCAAGCAGAATGTATTCGCACCACCAACATGAACAATATTCCTGCATAATCTTTCCTCACAGTCATTACGAGCCAAGCGTCACGAGATTAGATTAAAAAATATTGCTGAAAGAATTGCAATAATAATAATGTAATAACGTTTCTGAATTTTAATGGCTCAGATCTGAGTCGTTACGTTCGGGGTTTGAAATCAGGGCTGGGCATCACAGTTTCTCAAAGTCTAAGAAAGGCAAAAATGTAAGCAGAACTTTTTTTTGACAGATTTGAAAGGGTTGAAATAATTGGTTCCAGGACTAGAAAGATTACTTGAGAAGAAGCGGAAAAAGGGGGAAAATGAAAAGAAGCCTGAAGACGCATGGCAGCATCTTCTGGAGAAAAGGAACACCGGAGTAAATGCGAGGTGACAGGCGAAATGGGGGACAGTTAGGCTTACTGTTATTACCCTAACAAAAAGATCCCCTCTCCCTGAGCCCTCTCAGGGGGTATTGGACTCGACAGCAGGAGGCGAGGAAGTGCCACGCAGGGAGCTGTTTGAGAGCAGGACTTTTTTTTTTCTCTTCTTTTTGCTGTTTTTGGAATTTTTCCAAAGCCTTGATCCTGGTTCGTGCTTCCAACAGAAGTCTTTGAGTGGACAAATAAGCAGAACTAAGTAACCTAGAGCAGTGGGACTTGAATATGTAGCACTGTAATTTTGGTATTCCAACGATTGGTACTAAAATTAGAAACTCTGGTACTGTCATTGTGGCTCAGTATTATAACAATGACCTTTATTACCAAAACAGGACCTCGGATACTGGTCCAGTGGCCAATGGAGAAGAACTATAGTATCTAATGTTATAAAAATCACCTCCAACTTCTGTCCTTCCATTATCATACTGGGAGAGTTACCATTGGTTTGAAACTGTAGCAGATTGGGACTAGAACAAAAACTGTTGAGACTAGAACTGTAAGCCTTGGTGCTTAATCTTTCATTTTTGACATTAAAACTGGGACCAGTGGTACAGAGACTAGACAATTTGGTATTGGAACCTTGGAACCTAAAACCACCTTTATCAATGTAATAGGAACCTCTACAATACACGTAGTCAATGTCAAAAACCTTTTTAGTACCGAAAGTTCAAGCCAGCTGAAGAATAAAACCTTGAGACATTGGAACCTTTGGTACTACATTGGAACCTAAACATTTGTTCTGTAATTGGAAGACTTGGGTTTGAATTAGAAGCTTTGCTACTGGAACTTTGACCAAGAAGATTTGCTATTGAACCTAGAACAACCTTTCTTACTGGAATGGGAACCTTTAGTTCAGTACTAGTAGCCAATGGCAAAAAAACCCATTTTCTAGTACCAAAAGTTGGAGTCACTTGAGAAATACTACCTTGAAAAACCAGAACTTTTGGTATTACACTGAAGCCAAACATTTTAGTAGTAAAACTGGAAGCTTTTGTGTTTGAACTAGAAACTTTTAGATTTTAACTTGAACCCTTGGTACTGTTTTGTACTGTAACAAAATGATTGTCATACTTAAACTGGAAGCTTTGCTACTGGATCTGGGGCACTTATTGTTGCAGAATTGATTTTTATTTGACTTTTGATGCAAAAAAAAAGTTTAAACAAAAGAGATACATATTCACTCAACTTTTACATTTGTAGAAATTATAGAGATGTATTAATCACATCAGACTAGAGTTTATCCATCGCATTTGCTCATAATAAAACAGGTCCGTTTGGTTTTGAAAGTGGTGCGTTTGGACCAGAACCAGGAACCAACATCATTTGAACTGGGACTTGCATTATTATAACTTGAAATACTGCAACTAAAGATTGTGGTAGCCTAGCAGTTATTGTACTGCACTCTGGGTTCAAATCCCACCTCTACCAAGCTTCCAATGTTGGTTCCATAAACAAGGACCTTGTAAGGTTGTTAGGTTGTTTTATCTGTAAGTTGCCCTGGCTAAGGGTATCTACAAAATTACATAAATTAAAGTGGTTTACTGGATGCTTTGGGTCGGAAATTATACTGGGAACTGTAATATTAACACTTGAACTTTGTCTTTAGGCACTGGGATTGGAACTAAACCTGTAATAGTGCAACAGAGAACAAGGACCTACTGACTTTGGTACTAAAATAAGAACTTTCGGTAAAATGTAGCAGTATGTGTTATTTAAAAAAGAAGAAGAAAAGTGTTATATATTACCAGAACAGGAACAAGTACAGAATAGAAAATGAGTGAAAAAAGCTTAAACCCTCTGAGAGATGAAGCATCACATTCGTTTTCAGTTGTTTTCAGAGATTCTCAGTTTAGTCTAGATCCAATAATCATTTCAGTACTGCCAGTACTGGCTTCCAACTCCTCCTCCTCCACCTCTTTTTCTCCCTCACTTTTCATTTAACATGCATCCATGACCAAAACCCAGAAATTGTTAAAAGTATGCAGAAATCCCTCTGTGCCTCTATCTTGGGCCATGTGGCCAGGATATACAGGGTCGGGCAATGGAGACTGACAGCAGATCTCCTCAAACAGGCTCCTGGGGTCCTAAAGAGATGGATGGATCTACACATCTCTAGATCTCCAGAGACAAAGATGACTTCACTCCGGCTGGAAAATATCAGCCAGAACCGTGTGTGTGAAGCTCTGGCTGTGCTGAGACAAGAGACAAAAGTAAAGAGCTCAGTGTGGGTTGGAATGCAGTCTGACTCACCTTGACCCCTATTTGTGTGTGTGTGTGTGTGTGTGTGTGTGTGTGTGTGACATCCATCACTGCTTGTTGACCAACTGCTGACCCATTTGGTTGTAGATAATTGGAAAAGGGTCAGTTCGACTCAGAGATAAGTACCGAATATTTACATTAGTATGTTTGAAAAGAGACCAAACAGTTTAAACAGAAAGTTCTTGATGTGTTGTGAATGATTTATATTTATTTTTTATCTTTTGGAATTTTCCATCCTGAATGACTTGTCCATTAAATGTTGTCTTTTCTGTATCCAAGTCCTAATCATAGATCCCGTTTAAACGAATAAAATATATACATAAGCGCTGCTTAACGTCCATCATTTTAATGAGTGAGGTCTTTATCAATTATAACAAACTAGGAATAGAAAATGAAAAATGTGTCTGTAGACCCAAACAACTGGTCAAATTAAAATAGGTCTAGCAGGTGCATTTTCACTGAAATATTATTTCTGTCATAGATGTTTTGTTTACATTTTTTAATTGAACTTGCTTTCATGAATATTTAGTATTAATATTTAACTCTTCGCTACTACTATATAAGTAACAGTCATGTTACGGTATGTGTTACACTCAGACATATGGGTATGTCTGTGAAATAGGTCATTCTGGGCCTGGGCATCACCATAGTTACATAGTGTATATATGCATATATATATATACATATATATATATATATATATATGTATATATATGTATATATATATATATATACAGCTGAAAACATAAATGGAACGCTACCATCTACACAGCATTAGGAACCTAAGCTGTCACACATAGCTCTCCCTCCTGGAATGAAACAACACCATGGTTTTTAGTTACAGATTTATTCTTCTTTCGCACTTATTCCAGTTAACAGCCATCAATTTCACAGTCTGTTTAAATACGTGATACATGAAGTACTTTACACGCACACAATCACACATACTGTAGAATTAAAATATACACATGTACAACGGAATATAAACAGAAACAAGCATACCTCGCTGGCTGCACACAACCACGAGGGAATAAGTCTACTTAAAGAAGTACAAACATCCAGAACAGGCAATGCATTATCAACTTTTCAACAGCAAGGATACAAAGTTTTGCATTTAAGGTCTCTTTATGGCAGAGGAATTTGTGACACCTAAAAGTGTCAAGTCAGATTTATTTCTGTAGCTCATTTTACAATAGTGCATTGTCTCAAAGCAACTTTAAAATATTTTATTATCTTATTAGGCCAGTCTCAAATTGAGCAAGTCCAGGGCGACAGTGGAAAGGAAAAACGTCCTTTATGATATAAGGAAGAAACCTTGGGAGAACCAAGACTCAAAAAGGGACCCGTCCTCCTTGGGTGGCCTAGATGTAAATTGTAAGAATAAAGTTTGTAGTAATATTAATAGTAATAAATAATAATAGATCAATAAAATATGGAATGTAATAGAACAATTAATATGTATATTGGCAATTATTTCCTTTGAAACACAGAGTCAGCCACTCTGGTGTGGCCTGGGCATGGTGGGTCTGGTTTCTGTTGATGAAATCAGTAGAGTGATGCTGAAGAGGAGGAACATCTTATTGTGTGTGTGTGTGTCCATAAGCAACACAGACAGTAGCGCAGGTCTAACTTAACGTTGTTAATGCAGTGTAAATCAATATTTAAGAAATGTTTGTTAAAAAAATTTGTA
>JAUZSU010013521.1:0-11040 GCA_034780255.1 Parotocinclus maculicauda
GCAAACTTTGAGATCTTTTTTTTTAAAACAGAATGCATTCTCTCTCTGTTATTGTGTGTGTGTGTGTGTGTGTGTGTGTGTGTGTGTGAGTCACAGATTCCTCTGCATGATAAACTGTTTGGAAGCAAGAGCTGTCTCCCATTTTTCCGCTCCTTGCCAACCTGCCTAAATGGGCTGACACACACTCTGCTCCCACAACAGATGTTTCACAGACAACAGACAAATTCAGCAACTTCCTTCCTTGATGCTTCAACTGTCTATGGACACTCTGTAGAGTTACAGAATCAGCTCAGGAACCTCTCAAGCTCAGAGGGATTGCTAGCAGTTAACAGTGAACTCACTGACAATGGAAGTCATACATATCTGCCATTTGTCCACATCACCCCATCTGCATGCTTCCAGGAGCTGGGAACTGGGCCTCAGGAACGGGTGGAGTGTTTTTTAGCCGGGGATAGCAGAGTGAATGAGATACTGCCCCTCATTGCTCTGCACACTCTGTGGGTGAGAGAACATAATCGTATAGCCTCTAAACTGAAACAACTGAACACCCACTGGAGCTCGGAGACAACATATCAGGAGACCCGCAAAATCATTGGAGCTTTGCATCAGGTATGGGCAATGTATAATGCTGTATTTAGGGGGTGGTACATGACTGTGAAGGAACAGCTGCTTGTCTAGTAAAACATACATTGCTCATTTCTTGGCTGGCAGACCTTATTGTGGGAGAATTGCTCTTTTCAAAAAGCATATCTGAAAAATTCTTACCAAAGTAAAACATTAATATTAATTTGAATTATTAATTTTATAATATAATATAATATAATATAATATAATATAATATAATATAATATAATATAATATAATATAACATAACATATATCATATAATGTGAGATCTGGATCTGAGTCTAAGCACTACTTCTTAGAGCTAGTAAATCTGGTGTAATTAAATAAAATTATCTCCCTTCTCAAGTTGAACAATGACTGCAGTGGAACATGACTTCTTAAGTTAATTTATGTAAAATCTATTCCATAAATTAATTATGCTTCACAAACTTGACCTCCGACGGGTGATTACTGGTGATGAAGCGCTGCAGATTTGGGTCTTGCTCTCTTAACAGAAAGGAGGTGCAGCTTCAAGAATGATATGCAGTGTAAGAAATATAAGTCATTTGGATCCATAAACACTTCTGAAATGTAATTTAAACCATGGAGAATTGCTAGAGTATATCACTCCAACCTAGATGGCACTATCTATATCTTTGTTTTTTGTCAAATATATATGTATCAAAGGCTCATACCACATATTCAAGACAAACAGCAGAAAAGAAGAGCTGCTTTTTTACCAGATATTTGGCCTGGTTCTGAGAACAGCATAGGAGGAAAGCAGTTTATCCTGTTGCTGTACAACTTTGTGTGCCTCTAAGGACTTCTAGATATAATTGACAATATAATATGGGGCTGTGCTGCCAGTGTACTGATGCTTCTCTATGTATTATTACCTAAATGATCAGATGAGTCACCATGTGATTAGTCAAATCATTTTCATTTTGGATGCAGGAGCGGTTCGAATGTATATTGTTCCAGTGAGGTCAGCACAGAATTGCTAATGCTCCGAATAGGAAGTTGTCTCGCCACAATAGGCAGCAGCTAAATTTAGGGATTAAAAACTGTGAGCCACATAACTAAAGGCTGTCATGTCACTGCTGGATCAAAGAAACATTTCATTGCCCACAAAAGGATCTATAAGGTTGAATGCTGCACCGACCCTTAAATTAAAGTGGCAAAGGAAGTCAGAAATGTTGTAGGCAAAATGAGATAGAATGCATCCAGAAGAGTCTGCACTGTTTTAACAAAGTCCCAAAGGCTCAGCCTTTACAAAAGCAATAAAACGGTTTCCAGTGTCTGCCACCGAGGCACTTACAATGTTGCTTCATGGATGGTGAGTTTCAATATACACATCCCTGCTGTTAAGGAGACAGTGCATGGCAAATCTTCAGCTAGACAGACATGTGTCAGTGTAGACTATACTGAAATATCTACTCAGAGGCTTAGGGAATTCTGGAGGTCAACTGACATATATATATTTAAAAAAAAGTTTATGTTATTTAAAGTTGAATAAAGTGAGATACGACTGGGTGGATTTCAGGAGGAAAAGACAGAGAAAGCATCTTCCATATCTGGATGTTCCTAATTGTCATATTATATTTTCAGATGAGCTCATGTCTCAGTCTCAGTCACTTAATATACAGGTCTGTGCCGTTTAACAAACACATTATGTTCTGTGAAACAGGTCGCTGACCGAAATGGTCAATAACCAGACATTACAATATTTACGACCACCAACATTTTTTTTTTCCAGTAGCCATTTGGATTGTCCATGTTTCATGTGATGAACATCAGTATTTTGTATTGTTTTATTGTTGTTATATTATACACTGACACTTTTTTCACTTTAAAATTACTTACTTAGCATACTTGCAGAATTGCAATATTGTATCAGTTTATTTGGTATTCTTTATCTGGTTTTATGACTTGTTTAAACTTTTTATTATGTATTTTGCAGAAACATATAAACTTCCAAACTTCCTACATTTAAAAGACCGGTGTTAGGTTAACAGATTCCTCTAAATTGTACCAGTATGAGTATGTTTGACTAGTACCATTATGATTTATGCCCTGTCGTGAATAACCACCAAAGCTGATGTGATGTTAAATAAATTAAATATTTATTTACTGCAAACATGAATCTAAGGCTGTGTGTGCTTTCTTTACAGATCATCACAATAAGAGATTATATCCCAAAAATCCTAGGTAAAAACGCATTTGACCAAACCATCGGCAAGTACAGGGGATATGACAATTCGATAAACCCATCAGTATCCAACGTGTTTGCCACTGCCGCATTCCGCTTCGGTCACGCCACCATCTCTGCTCACATCAGCAGACTCAATGAGAGCTTTCAGGAGCACGAATACTTTCCATCTTTAAACCTGCACCAGGCTTTCTTCAGTCCATGGAGGATCATCAGACAAGGTACAGCTCCAATTCCAGATCTGCTTGAATATTTCCATATAATTGTCATTAATAGGAGGAAAGAACATCCCTGCTGACCAAATTATCATGTTGTGTCACACAAATAAGGCAAGACAGATGACAGAATTATGGAATATATCAATATTAAATGTTGATCTCTCTCTGCATCAGAGTCCTAGCAGATTCATTAAGTAAGGTACCGTAGTAACTTTTTCTTCCTTGTATCTACTTTTGGATTAATTCACTAGCAGCGATATCACTAGTAGAGTTATTTTTTTATGTCCAGGTGGTATTACACACTGTAAACATACTTTGCATATTCTCCCCTTGTCTCCATGGGTTTTCTCCAGGTACGTGAGCATCCTCACATCATATCCTTAGACATACATTAGGTTAGCTGCCATCTCTAAAGTGTATAATTATGAGTGTGTGTGTGTGTGTGTGCACATTTCCTGCGAAGGACTGGTGTCCTGCCTAGGGTTGGATCAAACATTGCATCCTGTTAGGTTTTTTACCCAAAAACGGGATTAAGCAAGTATGGTAGGTGAGTGTGTAAAAATGGGGTATTCTAAGTTTGGTTCATTGCTTGCAAAGATTTGAGTACAGATATGTTAAATGTTCATGATATGTTCTGTGAAATGTGTATGTTATGTGATCTGGATCTACAGTATTTAGCATTGCTATATGGAATACTATGGTGTACCAGGGCTGTTAAAACAGTCAGTGTTTATTCCAGTTTATTTATGTATAATTTCATGCTTCATGCAGCCCCTAGATTTGTTCAGCTCCTCCTTACCCAACACCCCCAACCCACCCCCACCCCACCCCAGCGCGCTCTCTTTCTTTCTCTCCCTCATGTGCTCATTACACCATTGCTAAAACAACAAGTCTAATGGTGGCCTAAGACTATTGCACAGTATTGTATGTGGATACTCTTCAACTTTTTCCAATTCGGTTCCCTATATGCTAGTAGTATTATATAGAGAGTATAAATGTAGGGAATAGTGATTAAATGACCTTTTCAGATACTGTCCATAAATATGCCTATACCTCACAAAAGAGCTCAACTAGGTAATAGAATGTTGGCTAATGGATATTATATGTGTAAAAGTCGTAAACCCAATTTCTTTCTTCAGGAGGATTAGATCCAGTGCTGCGAGGACTCTTAGGTCGGCCGGCTGCCATGCAGAACCAGAAACATCTAATGACTGATGAACTGAGGGAGAAACTGATGGTGCTCACTGTTCCAGAGGAGCTGGATTTGGCTGCTCTAAACCTCCAAAGGGGACGAGATCATGGGCTTCCAGGTTATTACACCATTACTAAAATGATAGCAGGTAAAATATTTCCACTATCACCAGTGTCCTACAGTCTTACAGTGGAGGCCAACAGTCTGAGATTATTAGTAAAAATGTCTGTTTGGATCTTTGCGATCCAATACACACTCCAAATCTTTGCAACAACTGCTTGAAGACCAAATATCAAGAAGTGCTGTATATTGTGGACTTTCCCTCACAGTCACCTGGCCTAAATGAAGACAGAGAAGAAGACTTGAAGAAGACAGATAAATACAATTATCAGAAACATCACCTTTGGAATATTGCGAAATGCTGGGATAACATGGATCATCAGATTTCACTTAAACTTGTGGATTCCAGCCTAAATGTGTGCTGAGACTATAAATTTTTTTTAACATAAAAATGTTTTGTTAAGAGGCAGCTTTCACTAGTGATTTTATGCTTTTGCCTTTCGATGTTTCCTACTGTCAAGTAGGCTAGTTGAGATTTTCCTTATGCACCTTGTCTATATATTGAACATTGTGAGCAAAACTATAAATACAAATTATTATTATTATTTTACTAATGATGATAATTATTATTATTAGCAGTAGTAGTAGTAATGTTATGAAATTTAAAAAAAGATCCGATAGCATGACGGTGAAGGCGATGACTGTTGACCGAGCTCTAGATGGGTTCCCTGCTGCCAGTATGTATTTAGCATGTTTTCCCCATGCCTGTGTGGGTTTGTTCTGGGTACTTTAATTTCCTCCCATATTCCAAAGACATGTGATACATCAACTGGTGCTAACTGGTGGCCTGTGCAGTGGTTGTCCTGCATCTTGACCTTGTTGCTGGTTAGGTCCCTTCCTCCATCAGCCCTGAACTGACATAAGATAATAGCTTATTGAATCATTTTATTGGTAAACAGCATTTTTCAGTATATTTAGTGAAAAGCTGTCTCCAAAGCGCAGCAAGTAAAGAAATCAATACTAAAAAAGGAGGGGTGAAGATTATTGCATACCACCATCCTTAAATGGCTTTACTGACATTTGCAACTTCACAGTACATGTGCATGAGTCATATATTTAAAAATAAATGAGTCACACATAATGATGCGTATGTGCATAGGTATTAAATTACCTGAATCTTATATTTGATTGCAATTATCAGAATATTCTGTACCTGTGAAGGTGCTTATGGTAAGATATATCATGTTAGGTGTGCAGAGGTACTTTCAGAAAAACCAAAGACCTTTAATATCATCTTTCTCAACTTTTCAGGTTACAATGACTGGAGGCTGTTTTGTGGATATGACAGAGTGGAAGATGAAGCGGATCTGAAAGATGTGATACACGACAGTGCCCTGGTTGAAAAGATAATGGATCTGTATGGGCATCCTGACAATATTGATGTGTGGCTAGGAGGCCTGCTGGAGGATCCGCTGCCTGGAGCAAGGACTGGCCCTGTCTTTGCATGCTTGATCGGGAAACAGATGAGGATGCTCAGAGAAGGTGACAGGTAAAACTCTAAGACCAGTGTTTTTGTTATTACAGATCAATAAAGAGTGCCTTTTCAAAAAGTAAAACAAGGAGGCATGCACTTCAATTTATATCTACGCAGAAATTCCCTACAGACCCAGAAATTATGTGTCAGTCATACGGTTTCAGGTTCTGGTGGGAAAACCCCGGTGTGTTTTCCCAGCAGCAGAGATGGCAGCTACAGACACATTCACTGTCTCGAGTCTTATGTGACAACAGCGGGCTGACAGAGGTCCCTCTTGATCCCTTCAGGGTGGGAACTTACCCTGAACACTTTGTTTTATGCTCCGATATACCATCAATGGATCTAAACACATGGAAGGAGGGGCCTGATAAAGGTAATACATATCCTGCCACTTTATTAGTAACTGTTTGGGTGTTTTCAAGCACAGCGAAGAAAATCAGACTGGTCTGTAAACCACAAATAGCTCTGTTTTAAAGATGATTGATAGCTCAATAGGGCACAGTGACAGTGTGCCAGTTACAATTTCTCACATTGTATTTAGCCCTATTTAGTTTAGTGCATATAGTACACATTTGTCCAATTTTCCCAGTTTATGAAAGTACATTAGTTTTACTCCAGACAGTAATAATTTAATAAAAGAAATCAAAGAGTGATATATTTACAGTAACCTGTGGTTCTACACCACATTAACACTCTGACTTTTAACTTATTCTGTAAGATTTATATATATTAAAATATTCCTAAATGATCACTACCGCACCTTTTAAATATGATATACACCAAATCAGTACTCGTGTTAACTATGGACCAGAAAATGCAGCATTCATACCCCACTGTGCCACTCCATCAGACATTTGATGATGAATTACCTCAATGAGTCAATGTCAATGTTTATTGTCCAACATCTGTGCCCAACATTTTGTTGAAAGCCTTTTTAGAAAAGAGAGGGCTGTTGTAGGAACCAAAAGGGGGGCAAACAACTATGTTTTTTATTGTAATTATTGGGTGACCTCAAATATTTGAGCATATAGTGTAGAAGGTCCTTGGAGAAGCAGTTCAGCATTTAGTTAACATTGTTATATTTTATTCCAGTGATTAACAAGGCTAGATGTTTTTTAATCGTTACTGTAAGCTTCACATGTGTTTTTCATACAGTATGTATACACCAGTTTACACTTTTTTTAACATTTACAATCGGGAATCTTTACCTACACCTAATCAGATAATCTTAGCAACTGATACCAGGTAGCTCTATTGGCTCAAGGAAATTACTGTCCATTTAGCAAGATAATAGCCATCAACTCTTGTGTTAACTTGTCCAAACACCACATATGAAAAAAGAGTAGTTAATAAGCTGTCGTCAATTTAATGCTGGAGTTGCACTGAGCAATAACATTTACTTACCCAAGCACAGACAACAAACTGACTTTTGATATTATGAAAAAAGTTTCATTAAGAGCTATAGGCTGGAATACAGAAGCAAAGAAAACTTTAGCTAATCGACAGTGTGTTCTATTTAGTACGAATAAAGTGTACACCCCACTGTGAAAATGGTCTATAGCCCTGTTTAAGAACATGAAAATTATATGCATAAATCATCACACACTTGCTTCAAACTGTGTTGAAATGTTAAGTAATTTAAAACAGACTTATTTTTTTCTCCAACTGTATGACTCACTGTTATCTATAAACTTGAGCACAAATATGTGTAGACTGTCAGAAATGAGTAGTTACTTAGCGCAGACATTGAGTACTGGCAGAAAAAGAGATAAGGGATCGGACCAGCCAGCAGAGAAATAAAGATGGCAAGGGGACTGTGTACTGAGAGATGTGGCGTCCCAATTCTGTCAGATGTAGCCTGCCAGGCTCATTGCCAGTGGCTGCTGGAGGAAGCAACCGGTGGCAACCGTACGGTGGAACAGCTGGCACTGGATTTTGGGCAAAAGTCTACCCCACTACTACAGTGAGAGTCTTTTGGGAACACTTTGGGGCACAGTTAAAGATGGTGGCTAGTTTCTACACATAAACAGCAAAGACAATGACGACCCATCTTGTCCTGGCATTGGAAATGCAAGGTGCTACTGTTTTTTCTCTACAGTCACGAGGCATGGGTAACCTAATACTCTATATACAGAACTGTAACAACACTTTAAAAAACTCCCAGCACAGGCCATGCAGTGACACATGCATTGTTAGGAGTGTAGAGAGGAAGCAGTTCTCTGCACTGAGACTGAACCCTGCTGACCTCGGTTCGTTTGGTATGCAAAAAAATCCACACCAGTGATATGAGGTGAATGCACCATTTGTGCTGCTGATTTCACCTCACTTTCCAAGAATTGATTTGACATAATCATTGTCTGTGACTAAAAACTCTGTGATTTGTCATGCGATGTGACAGGGTGTCAGACAGTCTTTTAATGTCGTCTATTTTAATATCAGCATCAGCTGATCACTTAAAAGTCTAACAATTGAGATTGGCTAGTTTGTTTTGAATCCATTGAGATGTTTGAGTGGAATGCATACTTTTTTGTTGTTGTTTTTTTCATGAATCTCCCTCAAGACTACCAAGCAACAAACCTCTTAATTAAAAAATCAGTATGTCTTCCATTTTTAAATGTTGCATATGGGAGATTATACTGATTTATTTTACAATATGAATTAAATTCTAATCAGTACATTGGTAGCACTGGTGAAACCTTATTTCAGATAACCAGAGTAATTCTTTTTGGCATTACCTGGGAAAATTCCTATAATCCTCCACACTGGATAAGTACTGAGCCCTTGATTACAACTAGTTCCTGAGACTTTCGGTGCACTCCCTAAATGAGTTTTTCATGGGCTGGTAATCTCTTCAGCTCTGGATTTCTGCCTGATGACAAATATTGATCCATTAGAGAAATGTACCTCAGGCAAAACAATGAATGTATTCACACTTGTTGCACAGAGAAATGAATCTTCATAATGAGTAAATAAACCATTATCTATTTGTAGATTGTAATTTAGAGCCTAGGCCACCACGCAGAAATGAGTCTATTAGGCATCTGAGGGAGGAAGAACCTGAATCTCAGGTGTGGCAGATTTGTGTGCACTTTGAACCATGTGTCCTTGCCTATAGTTCCAGATATGAAATTAGAGGAACCTTTACTCTAGGCTGGTCCTATGACCTGAAAGGTTGTGCTGCTGTCTATCCCTATCTTTAGTGTTTATTCAATCTAGCTCTGAATCCAGGCTATGTAATAGACTGCTGCTGCACTGCTACAGGCTGTGATAATAACCTTAGGAAAAGATAGAGTGAGGAAATGGATGTCACGGTGTACAGAACTGCCAGGGCCCGAGGCTACTAAAGGGCACGCGCACACACACGCACACGCATCATGTTAAAATTCAGTAAGAGAATATCTTTTTTCACATGTGATTGCCTTCATTATATTGAAAGGGCAGCAAATAGTGATTTTCTGAACAATCAAACAACTCAGGTATCACTTACTATTGCACTCTTTGAAATATGAAATGATATTTAGGATCTGTAGAACTTACACTGAAAAAGAGTTGCATGAAATTGTGTATATATTTAATTTAGTTGTACACCATTTCCACATATAATTGCAGAAAATTGAATAGTATTAAAATGGATAGCTGAAGATTTAGACATTGTCATCTGATTTGGCACCCAAGTGTCCAAAACCATGCACCAACACTGTCAACCAAGATTCAAGTCAAACTAATTCACCTTTTTAGTGCAATTCTAACAACAACAAAAATGCAACAACATTTCTATATTATTAA
The DNA here is from genome assembly GCA_034780255.1 of Parotocinclus maculicauda. Lineage (NCBI taxonomy): Eukaryota > Metazoa > Chordata > Actinopteri > Siluriformes > Loricariidae > Parotocinclus > Parotocinclus maculicauda. The sequence goes on from JAUZSU010013521.1 coordinate 9,605, forward strand.
TTATTTGTATAGTATTTACTATAATTTCACTTACTTGTTAACACCCCCCAACAAATATCTTACTTTTCAGTCTGAGACCTTCCCAAGCAGTAGCCTGCTAGCTCACAAAGTAAAATTAAGGTGCCCATTTTGTTGAGATTAATTGACCCACATTGTGAATTAAATAATTGGAATTGACCTCTGAGACTCTTATCTGGATCCTTATCAGTATTGAGCAAGTGAATTGAAATTTATAGAGAGAGTAATTTGCAAAAGCATTTGGTTAAAACAAAGAAACAAATTCCTTTTTACTTAGTCACATAAGAAGGTCCTGGGTTCAATCCCAGGGTGGAGTGGCTTGGGTCCTTTCTGTCTGCATGTCCTCCCTGCATGGGTTTCCTCCCACATTTCAAGACATGCATGTTAGGTTATTCGAGTACTCTAAATTGCATTGACTTGACTGTGTATATATAGGACTAGTCTTGAAATAAACTTGTGTATAGATATAACGTTGTGTATGTCACTGAAATGGCCACTGAGAGAAAGAAGCCAAATAAACATACAAACTTGGTCACATGGAGTATATAAAGTGGAGACTTAGCCTTATTTTATGCTTTTTCCCTTCCTTTTTATTCCAAAACACAATCAGCATATGACTGAACACTAAATGAATTTAAATGTCATGAATTTCCTCCACTTGACCCCACTGAGTATTTATGGGGGCATTTAAAGACAAAGTAAGCCAAGCATTAATTAACACCACAAGATTATCTTTGGACTGGATTGGATTATGAATGCTGTCATAATAGGATAATATAAATCATCCGATTTTGCCTAGCTTTAGTCCAACCCTGTTGCATACTATTATATTTACAGCTAAAGGAGAACATACCAAATGTGAATAAATGCTGGAATTTTACCCACTGATTTTTATTATATGACATTATTATGTGAGATGTTAAGGAAAGCATTGTATTTGTTTAAAAAAAGCATTTTGAAAATTAGTTCCATTATTAGGCTTTTGGCTCCTTCTTTATTCTGCATAGTCACATCTTTCAGTAGTATAAAATAAGTGAATGAAAAAGTAAATGTAAATCAAATAATTAATCATTTTTTGTCCATAAACACACATATAGTCTTCTGTTAAGACTGTCCAAGATACCAACTATGACTGAGATAACAAAACATATAATATAAAGCATAAATTTTAGTTAAATCTGGTTAAAGTACTGCTTTTGTATTAAACCAATCCTTAGAACACTTTAGGATTGTTCAAAGGAAAGACTATCAAGCGTAATTATTGTCAAGAACAGTTGATATAGCAGTGATATACCTTCTCTACCAGGCCTTCTAAACCAGATAATTAACTGATAAGCTAAATTAGGTGTGTTTGCTAATGAAAGTGAAGAAGCTGTACTGGGTTCATGTACTGGCATTTAGAATAAATGCTGACTGCT
>JAUZSU010013532.1:0-11039 GCA_034780255.1 Parotocinclus maculicauda
GAACAAGGCCCTTAACCCACAATTGCTTGGATTGTAAGACTGTATTAATTGTAAGTTGCTCTGGATAAGGGCGTCTGGTAAATGATACAAATGTAAATGTGTAACAGCAGTGCTGAGTGACTTATCACCCATATAGTACCTGTTTTGTGCTGGTCGTGAGAAACGAGTAAGGGGGACTTACAAAGAATGTAGAGAAACAGATGACTACAGTCTGTGATTGTAAAACTACAAAGTGATTCTATATGGTAAGAAGAATTCATAAATGATGTGAGCACAGAATCAAGGAAGTACCTAATAAAGTGATCATTAAGTGTATTTTTTAGCACAAATTACATCCACAGGTAAAGACACTATGCTGTGATTGCGCAGTGTGTAGCACCCCCTAAACAAGACAAGACAGCACTAAAACAATAGCTCAGTTCACGATTTGTAGTTTCTTTATTTAGTAGGTAATGCTAATCTATGCAATCTGGCAGTTTATTTATATGGAAGGTTAATTCTCATTTATTAAATTATCAATTTATTTGAGTAACCCCTTCATTTCACTACAGTACACACATAGTTATTATTCCCCGAGTTTTGAACCTTTCCAGCTGTCCCCCTGATTGTCCTTGAAACCTCTTCTTGTTTAAACATCCAAACGTACGCATGGACGTCATAGAGGGGGCACACAGTGTCAGGCTAATAAACGTATCGAACATTCCAATTAACCGCACAATAACCACAGTTCCTGTAAAAGTCCTAAACCGTGCATGTTAGATTACTGGTATGCTCTTACAAATCATAATATGGATTAGTCTAGTTAGTTAGTGTAGTTTACTAAATGTAAACTAGATTTATTAACATTTATTATCATTAAAGAATGCAAAAAAAAAAATCACAAAAATAAAAACATTTTAATATTAATTAAAAGGTTTTACTGTATTATTATAGCAACATTTAAAAACAACTGAATCTTTAAAGAATGAAATGATTTGGTTTTCCTGCAATATTTTTCTGTTCATAAAGCATGAGTTGAGTTTTGACACTGAAGCAGCTCACCAGTACCAGCAGTTAAAAAGGCTCCTCACACAATGACACCTCTACCTTCATGCTTAATGTTAGTAAAGATGCATTCCGTATGGTATTTTAAAGACACCTCTCTACACAATCACCTTGCAGCTCAAATCGTGGTTCATCAGTCCACACATTTTTCTTCTACACAAAAAACATCTTCATTCAACAACCTTTTGCTTTTTGTACTTCTCAGGCAATTTTTTAAAACTTTTCTAGTTTTTGACAACTATCTTTTAGCATTTTTTTTACATCATTTAGCAGATGCCCGTATCCACTCACAATTAATACAGTCTTACAATCCAAGCAATTGTAGGAAATGTAATTGTGGATTAAAGGCCTTGCTCAGGGACCCAACTGTGTCAGAGGTGGGATTTGAACCCTGGACCTTCTGGTCCATAGTCCAGTACCTTAACCACTAGGTCACCACAGTCACACCCAAGTGATCTCAACAGGTGATAACAAATGCGTTAAACATCTTTTAAGTCTTCCAAATCCCTTCTTTCTGTTGTTGTATCAAAGCAAGTGATTTGCTGTGCCTTTAGGGTCTTGTAAATTTCAGAATAGCTGCAGCTGACCTGATAAAGACTAGCTCATGTGGTTCCTGACTGCAACCCATTCATGATATTTGCTTTCTTGAAGCAGATTGTTTTTTCTGTATAAAAAAAATTGACTTTAAATCTTGTAATGGTTCTATATTTGTATATTAAAAGACTGCATACGTGAAACTCTTATACTAAAACAATTCACAGCAATCAAGAGTGTACAGAGGAGCAAAAGTTTCTCCAAGTTTCATGATAAAAGATTTTCAGGCGTCACCAATTCTATAAATAGACTCCCATTCCATGGCGAAAATCCTCCCAGAAAAAAAAGCCTTTTGGATCTTTTTCTCTTGCTACAAATGTAATTAAATGAAGTGAGGTTTTATGTCAAAATGGATAGATTGTTATGAAATATTATGAAATCTTTCACAATAGTATAGATCTTTAAAGCTAAACTGTATTGATCTTTATCGTGATGAGAAATGAGAAAGGACACAAGCAGAGCTCGTCAGCGTGGTACAACACATTCTTGTAGCAGTAAATCTTTAAACAATTGAACATTTCATTTTTCAGCTACAACAATGTGCAAATGTGTTCCTATATGATTGAGTGAAAACCGCATCATTACAAAGCATGAACTAAACAAATACTGATGAACGGTTTCTCTTTGCAGTATTTATTACGTAGTGCAGAATGTCATTGACTTACAGATAAATAAGTGTTCCATAACCTGATTGGGTAATTTCGTTTTTTGTGCTTTTATATAAACTGTTTTGCCAGTTAGGTCAATGTTTACACAAAGATATTGATTGCTGATTACTGATAGAGCCTCGTAACCTGGAGAAATCTGGATAAATACCCTGGAGTAAATTGCGTATGGCACTAATATAGTATTAGTTTATTACATTTACATTTATGGCGTTTGGCAGACGCCCTTATCCAGAGCGACTTACAACTCAGTCTTACAAGTCAAGCAATGGTGGGTTAAGGGTCTTCCTTAAGGACCCACCTGTGGCAGCTTGGCAAAGGTGGGATTTAAACCCTGGACCATCAGGTCCAGAGTCAAGTACCTTAACCTCTGTTTGCTGTCACGTAAAAGTAAAAACATCTGTGAAAAATGAATTTAAAAGTCCCAGAAACCACTCCCTGTATTTAAAGCAGTAATTGGATCTGGCATGACATGTTCCATGGAAACAGACGGCTTCTTTGCTCATTTCTTTGTCCAAATAGTAGGAGTTGTGCTTGGTCATACTAGGCCTGTGTCATCCTGGTGGGGTTGAGTTCTGGAACCATCTGTCTCATCTGTATTCCACCTTGCCAGGGGCATCCTTTCAACTTTGGCTGCTTCTATGGTAGAACATGAAGACCAGGGGAACCAATGAGAAGCACTGGAAGATGCACTCGGGTACATTCCCTTGTAAAAATTCTAGATGCTGTTCTACTTGATGACGCCTCTAAGGCACAAGGCAGCAGTACAGGAGTTCCACTCACTGTGGAACACTCTGGGGCACCAGATGACTATGTGAAGCAGGTAGATTACAGGGCAACACCTTTAGGAAGCCCACTGGTTGTTGGTGACTGAAATGAACTCAGTTTCTCTGAGATCTCCAAAACCCATGACCTTACTGCACATCCCTTTGGCACTTGAGAAATGGCTTGTGAAACGATAATCTGGCAAAGACAAATTTTTTGATTAATGTGCTTTATCTGTTGCTTAATGATTCATTTATCTACTGAATGCAATGAAGAAAGATAATATTCCATTAGCAATAAGGTCTGCTGGTAGATGGTTTGGAGGGCCACTGACTGCCAAAGCCAACAGTGACCTTAACTGGTCTGGGCTTGCAGTGGAGACCCCTTACACCTGGTAAAGTATTATGGAGATTTCAAGGGAGAGTCAAGGGCATCTGAGGGTAGGTTAGCATTGGTTTGGCATTAAATTAGACAACCTTAGATAAAGATGTATATTGTGTAAAAATTTCTTTTTTTGGGGGTTTCTGGAGAGCTTTGGTTACCTAATGTAAACATTAACTGTGCTTAGTTCATATAAATCACCCAAATGTCAAATAACGTTAGACTCTGGCCACGTCTCAAATTGCGTACCACCTCACCAAATAGTATGTAACAAATAGTACACCACTGTTAGAAATGCTTTCAGTTGTGTAATATTGAAGTTCCAGAGTATGTGGTTTGGGACATTGTTGTTGGTTTTGTCTTAGTCTTGTAAGGCTCAGACATTCTCAGTTTTGTCGTGTCAGCGCAATGCCAACCAAAAATAAATAAATAAAGCCAACATCTGCTCACCAGGACCAGCAGCTGAAAAATGTCCCCAAATTGTTATTTATTGTTTCACACAACTGTACAGAATCAGACGAAATTAAATATTCCATATTCTGCCAAAACCATGGTGGTTGTTTTTAGACAACAATGGCTTTTGAACACATATTCCAGATACAACACCTGCATTAGCCAACACTCTGCTTATTGTTCTTCTCAAAAGTCTTGCTTTCCGAGGTCTTGAATTCTGCAGATAGTTTTTGAAGGCTTGTTCTAACCTTTGAGAACTGTACATTTCAGCAGGTGGTCTTCCAAATCCGTTCTTTCTGGCAGCATCACCTGTTGGTTCAAAGCACTAACCTGTCATTTTAATAGCTGATCATGAAGTACAGCCTTTAGGGGCTTGTACATTTTAGAATAGCTGCAAATGATGAAGACATGATGAAGACCATACTCTATGTGCATCTTTGCACTTTTTATATTAGTGATTCCAGGCATGTTTTTCCATAATTAACTTTTGGATCATATCAGTAAATGCTTAGGTCTTTCATGTTTTAGCTTTGTATGTCTTTACTGTGCTAACTGTGTGAAAGGTTACCGTAGACAGCTCCACAATTCACTGTGCAAATACTGTACCTCTGAATTTGGCAGCACAAGTGTTCCCTATTTACTATCCCGGTTCAAGTCTGAAGTTTTGCTCATGTGGGTTCACTTGTGTTTGTTTATTGCAGTTATCACAGGTGTACTCGTGCATCCAGGAACTTCAACTTTCACCCAGAAATCGCAGGAGGTTTGCAAATAATGGAGGCCTGGTACAAATAATTAGTTTATGGTGAAGGCCAGAATAGCATAGGAACATTTTTGAAGCATTCTTATTCATATGGCATGGAAATATTATAGCTGCAAAGCATCAGCGTGAATTGGTGAATGTGAGTTCTATGTAAGGATAAGCTGCATCTTTTGTAAACGCAAACAGGTACTGATAGACGGGTAAAGCACAGCTCAAATCACTAACACGGTGCACAGAGATAGACAAAAGGCTAGTAATATGACCCAGTGGCATTGGGTAGCTTAAGCAGCTTTGCCCAGCGGCATGAGATACCTCACTCCTCATGAATCATTCAGAGCAGCATAGAAAGTGGTTCCTGTTTTCTTGAGAACTCTCTCCGAGTAGAGAAGTAAGCACTGGAAGACTATGGTGGGCGGCTGGCCAATCCTCCTTTGGTGGCTCTTAAGCCCAGGAGTTAAGGCTGCTTTTGGACTAAACATGTCACAAGTATATCCACACCAGCCCCCCTGTAAGCCAGGTAAGGTGCAGAAGGATTTACTATGCAACATAGGAATAATGAAATTCAATTTGACACTGTTGCCTATAAGAAAGGATTTTGTACCTGCTGTTTTGTTTGCACCTGTGAAGTACAGGATCATGTTTTGAATGTCTTCCAAAAGTCACTGCTGTTGTCTTAAATGGAGTGTAAAGGTTGTAAGTGCATGCACATAAGTGTGAAAGCTTCGAAAACTTTGCTGGATTAAATACACAAAAGTGGGTGGCTAAAATGTCGTCTGATCTTCAACCTACTAGACAAACACCACTAACAATCAATGTTTTTGCTTTGTCTTTATTTACCAGACTGACTAATCATTCACAGACAGGAAACAGTATGTGAACCTTGTATTTAATAACTGGTAGAGTCTTTTGTGACAACATTCCCTGTAATTGTTGATCAGATTTGAACAAGGACAAATTCAGATTATTGTAGGATGTCATGGCAGCTCTTGTGGTTCAGAGGAAAGCACAAATTCCAGGTGCAAATCCAGGCCTGGGATGAAAACACCAAACACCATGTTGGATTTATTTCAGTGGCAACAACCCTAACTCTATAATCCACAACAGTGTTCAAAAGTTATGGGCCACTATTCGATTTGTTGTTTTAGCAATGAGATAATGACCATTTAGAATATGTTGTTGATGATTGGGTGCCAAATTCAAAACTTGGACTCAAATATACATATTTAAAACCAATACACTAATCTTCATTCCACTGATTTTTATTCCAGTCTTTCTGAACTGTACTGTATTTCAGCCTGTTCACCCTGTTCCTCTTCTGAAATAAAGTGGTTTCTGGGCTGCTAGCCTTTCATTCCTGATCAGGAAGATTTTCCCTTCTTTAGACTGCAGAAGAATCAACTTGCCATCTCGATAAAGCTGCCAGTTGCTATAGCTCAAGCGTAAGGAGAGTTCACACTAGTGGTATAGTCTCGCCATTGTAGCCAACAGAAGTATAGTTTTTTACTACTGCATACAAATATCCTGTATTTTCTGGTTGTATTTTGATAAAAGACAAATAACTACATAAGGTCATTATTCCATTGCTATGACGGTATATCCAGTCTATTGGTGGCCAGAGACTTTTGCACAGTACTGTATATCTTATCATGAAAGTGTCCATAAAGCCGCCATCACTAAACACTGACATTTAGATTTTGTCACCTTTGAATTTTCATGAATAATTACAATCGTTCTGAGACTTTTATTCACCACCTTATAAAAACAGCTTATAAAAATGACTTGATTTTCTTTTTATTATCTAGACAAGCACTATTAAAAACTTTATCCAGTTGTCTGATCTCAACCAGCGAATATTGTTGGCCAGGTTTCTCAGGGAGCTTTTCCTGGCCACTGTTGCCACTGACATGCTCTAGGCTGTAGTTTACTGTTAAAATAACTATACAAATTATTATACAAATGCAGCTAAAGTTCTGTGGAATTTTTCTACAGATCTTACCAGAGAATGACACATTCTCAGTCTTGTGTAGTGCATTGTACCTCCAGGACCATCAATTTTTATTGACTGAAACTTTCACACTCGGCGGTGAGGCATTCGCATACTTCTGTCCAGACTAGACTGTGAATAAAACCACTGAATTCTGTTTGTGTAGCGTAAGTTCAAGTATAAGGCCATCACCATCTCGACGGTCAGATCACATTTTACAAGCATCATTAATTCTACTGGTAATTTCAGAAGATTATATGTGTATCTTTTATCTGCCTTACCAAAAAGGTCACTACTGTCCAGAAACCAGTGATACATCGGTGCCATGTCCAAGGGGTACGTTTGCACCAAGTTTCTGGGCCACGGATGTCAATGGCTGTATCAACTGCCCTCCACATCACTATGCTCCCAGAGAAGGTCTAGCTGCCTGTCTGCCATGTGGAGCAAGAGCAGAGCAACCTCTGTCTGGACAAGATATATGTACATGCCTGGGTGAGGGCCAGGTGTTTCAGGTGAGCGTATGTATCTATTTATTTACAGTAGTTTTGTAACTAGGCAGATGTAAACAGCAGTATCCAGTGGGGCAATCTGTAGTCTGCACCACAACAAGAGGCTCATGTTTCAGACCAGACTGAATTATGTTACCAGTCTATTACTCACTGGCCTCTGGCCTCCTTTCATCAGATTGCAGTCACAAGGAGGCTAAGCGCAGATTCTAATGACTTTTTTTCCAATGTAGGCCAGTGACGGGCAGTGCCACTGTGCTCTGGGGTACCAATCTACGCAGAAAGGTGATAACTGTGAGCTTAAGGTGTATGAGATCTGCAAAGATGGAAGATCTCGAGATCAATATGGCCAGTGTCTGGACAGCAAGCAATGGAAACAGCACTGCTCTTACCAGGTGAAGATTCAATGCAAAATTGTCTGCTTACCTCTATACCTTCTCCATTCACAGCTATTTAGAAGAACTTTGTTTCAATTCATTGCAAGAACCATTTGGAAGCCTAATTGGAGCGCTTTTGCAAAGGAAGTGTGAAAATCAGACTTTAATAGTCTTGTGCTCTTTAAATACAACATGGTGAGAACTTGCATCTGACTGTCATCACAATTTCAAATACAACAATTTTGGTCCTTTAGGATGTGATTTAATAATAGCCATTGGTCAGATTATAATAAAAATGTGACTGTGTATACTGACTGTGAATTTTGTATGGACTTCTCCTCTGTTATGGGGGTGGGGTGGACTTTGGGGTTTATTGTGATTGTACTCCAGTGTCCTCCCACTTTCTAAATACTACTGTTAGATTAGCTGGAATCTCTGGAAAGTCTGTGTGAATGTTTGAGAGCGTGAGTAAGGAACCATATTTCTGTGTGTATGTATGTACCCCAGGATGGACTGGATCCCTTTCTAGGGTTGGTTCTTGGTCTCACCCTGACCCATGACCCTGAATTGTATCAAGCATGTATGTAAAGTGAGTGAGGTTGTGATTATTGATTTTTCCCGCTAGTTCTGATCTTGTGTTCCGAGCACAGCTGACCGGTAAGTCAGTGAACCCTGAAGAAAACATTCCATGAATCTCTTTTCACATTCACACAGAGAACTTTTGCATAACCCATGTAATTGATACTGGATGCAAGTAACGTGAAAAAGCAGATTTAAGTCTCTACTAAAGTCTGTATTATCTGAAGCGCTCCTTTTCCCCAGGTTTGCGCTTCCCCAGAGTTGTACGAGCGCTACGAACCTTCTCTGGGTCTTTGCGTCTGCAAGAGTCCACCTGGGACTGACTCGGGTAGAAGCGAGTGCACAGGCTGGTGTGAAAACAGGATGAGGCCACCGTTGCAGCTGGTCTGTACTCTCTCTATCCTTCAGCTTCTCTACACTGAAGCTGGTAGACAGGTACCACTTACTGAGTCAACATACAGTACTGTGCAAAAGTCTTAGGCCACCATTAGATTTGCTGTTTTAGCAATGGCAACAGTGACCATGTGTACAGTAACATTCTCGTTGATTGGATCCAAAAATTTTAGCCTTAAATTTGTCAACCCATAATTCCCTTTTCACTAATCTTCATTCCAATCTGTGTGAGCTTTAGCATATATGAGCCTTTACACCCTGTTCTGCTCATGTTTTTTTGGCTACTCCCCTTCCAAAAAGACCATTCTTGATCAAGCTCCTTCACGGGTTATCTTGGCATCCTGATGATGCTCCCAGATGCTGTTATTACTGTTTTTCTGATCATTTTTTAATACTGCATACAAATGGTGTGTACTTTTTGGTTGTATTCTACTAGGTAGACTGAGAAATAATTATTTATGCTCAATAAAACAGTGGTATAACTAATATAACGGTGGCCTAAGACTTTTACACAGTACTATACATTCATTGTTTTTTTTTTGCATTCAATCATCACTTAGCCAACGTTATTACAATTTTATAGAGCTTAGAGTGACATTTTCTATTGCATTTTGTTATTTTTTAAAACTAAGGCCGCTCAGAGGTAAACCCCAGTTGCAGCAGTTCCTGAAATCTAGGGTTCATCCCCCAGACTGAACTACTGATATTTTGGTCCTTTACTCTCTTAAATCTTTTGCCCAATTTTATTCCTTATAAAGAATTGTGGAATCTATGGCAATGTTGACTTGAATAAGCTGATACATACAGTAAATGGATGTCGTTATGATGTCTCCTGATATACACTATGTAGAAGTTTGTGGACACCCCATACATTTTGTTTAAAAATGGACCTTATTGTATTTGAACAGCTTTGCTGCTTGAACAGATAAAAGGGTATTTGACTAGATTTGAAACATGACTATGAGGTCAGCTACTGATGTTACAGTCAATTCTGGCCCTTTTTTGGCACCCCAGTTGATGATAGAGTTGAGGTCAAAATTTTTAATCAAAATTTTCAAACCATTTCTCTATGGACTTTGTTTAAATTTATTAGAAACCTTTGTGTGTTAGAGAGTCACTGTGATATCAGCACATTACACTCTACTACCACTTGTCTACGGACAATTCAGAAATGTATGCTTTATATTAAGAATGTGTTACAAGTAAGTGTAAATAACAGTCAGTAATTATAAGGGGTGTCCACAAACTTTTGTCTATACAGTATATGAAAGAGCTACGATCGAGAGCTAAAATTTTCTGCAGCAAGAACCTTCTTAAGCAGAGCACTAACTACATACGTATATATAGGTCAGATTCAGGGCCCCACTTATCTTTTCACAACAAACTCTTCAACTTTGATGGAGCCTTGTGTTTTTTTAAACAGACGAGCACATCAGGAAGTGTGCTGTTATCTGTGGTGAAACGCTGGGACTCAGTGGGGAGGACGGAATGTGACAAGCACCTCGGTTTCTCCAGGCCTGTGTACGCAGTGCAGACGGGGGGTGAGTGACCGGATCCAAGCTCAGGCCTTTCAAAGAATACACCCCCAGCTCAGCGACAATAACCTTTTCACTGTTTGCTCTGATACAGAAGAGGGCTTCATCGGGTTGCTCCATACAATCCCAGCACGAGTACGGATGTTGCTTTTGGAAAGTGGCCAAAAGAGTAAGAGCTCTGCCGAGGCCCCGAGCACACACGGCACGCAGAAAGCGGGGTTCAGTGGTAGTCAATTAGCCGTCCCTAACTTAAAGATCAGAGAGAATGGAGAATATTAGGATGGTGGTTTAAAAATGACATCTTTCACCAGGAAACCATACGCATGTAGACACAGATGCCTTCATATCCATCAGCTCGATGTCAAGAGGGGTCCGGACTGGAGGAGCCACACAGGTGATGAATCCGATAGCATGCCTACATATGGATGATATTCTCCTGTTCACTGTCACCAAACAGCATTATCCACAGTATGATACGTGAGTAAACTAATTCAGCATGCTTATACAGCACTGTGCAAAAGCCACCACTAGATTTGATGTTTCAGCAATGGTTTGATGACCACATATAGGACATGAGTCCAAAACCGGATTTGTCCCTCCATAATACCCTTTTCCACCGATCTTCAATTCAATCTTTGTGAGCTTTAGCATATCTTAGCCTTCTCACCTTGTTCATTTCTGAAAAAGGGGTTTATTGGCTGCTGCCCTTCTATAAAGCATCCTGATGAAGCTACCAGATGCTGCTATTGGTCAAGTATAAGAGGAGTTCACATTAAGTACTTTCCTCTGTATTCTAGAGAAATTATTTTGGTCAGTTTTTTCAGTATTGCGTACCAATTTCCTGCATTTTCAGGCTGTATTCTAATATAGATTAATGGGACCAGCTGCTTACTCGGACCAAATCCTAAAGTACCGAAACAAATCCTTTTATATACGTGTAATGTTATTTGCTTATTTGGACCAAAATTCCGCTTAATCGGACCAAAGAACGTGTACAGTATGT
>JAUZSU010013543.1:0-11039 GCA_034780255.1 Parotocinclus maculicauda
CTTGTTTTTTACAGTATTATGCTTTGCATGCTGAGTACCTATACATTGTGTTGTAGATCGTTTCGAAAAACTTGGTTACTAATTTATTTTTCAATGAACAAAGCTTGTAAGCAACAGTAGTTCTTGTTTGTACGTTCGCTATACGTGTAAAATCGCACAATAAAGGTGTAATAAACATTTAATATGTTACATAGCACGTCCCGTCTTGTAACATAGGGCATGTTCCTTTATTCGGATCAGCCGGTTATTAGGACCAAAACCATCACGTCCCGATGTGGTCCCATTAACCGGAATCGACTGTATTTGTTTTCTTTTTTCATTCAACGTTTTATTGTTTTATTTCATTGTTGCCATTTGTTTTTGGTATTGTCAAAAGACATCTTCCAAAGATGTGATGTGGTTGCGGGCCAAAAAAACAGAAAAATGACAGGTTTCCACGGTGATAGAATGTCTGGATAGGTATATTGCGGTAACCGTCAGACGGAACCATCTGTTCTAGCCAAACTGGTAATCCACATTATCTACAGTATATAATATTGGTATAATAGAATGCGCATTGAGTAACCATAGTGTTTGGTACTCCAGCAGCGCTGCTGTGTCTGACTCAGTCATACCAGCACAACACACACTAATACACCACCAGCACATCAGTGCCACTGTAGTGCTGAGAATGATCTACCACTCTAACGATCCTGGTCAGTAGTTTGTTTATTTTGTTTTTAAAACCATGAATACCTTTTCGCTTTACTCATGGCAGAAAGTTCAGTGTGGTACTTGTTTATTTATGGTAAAGTCACAGCTGGAACTTAATTTCTTAAACATCATGGATGATCAGCATTTCGGAAGCATTTTCAATTTTTAGCACAAAAGTTTATAAATTTTCAGTTTACTTCTAACTTCTTTGCATCTTCTGCATTCTGATTGCGTTTTCAGTAAAACACCAGTCACAAATCTACAGGGGTTCTCCCCTTACAAAGTGTTGGTGGGTCAGTTAAGACCGATTGGGCATCTTGTCCAAGAACTGTATCATTACATTAGTGTTTATGATGGGGTTCATCTTCCGCAGTTTATTACTTTTAGTTGGTAAGATGGCCTTTATCGTGCAATGTTTGCCATCTCTTAGTCTCTCAGCCAATCAAATTGCATTCTCAGATCTAACTGTGGTTTAATTCATACTATGAACCGGAGTGTAAATAAAACTCAAATATTTAGAATCAGTGTCAGCAAACTTTTAGCCATATAGTGCCTTCGCAGTAAGAACAGTTGTTAGTGGTCATGGTATTCATTCTGTATTCTACTCACCTGCAGGGCGCTGTCCTTGCTACGGCCAAGAGTGCCACTTTTGTGGGACGACGCCACGTGTGCCAGGTACTGAATCACTTTCTTAGTGTTCTCGGTCTTCCCTGCTCCAGACTCCCCTCTGGAAAAACACACAAATTCACACATTTGAAATGGCCACAGTTTCATCCAAATAAACACATCTAGACTAAGCAGTACAAGCATGAAAGAGCTAAAACTGGCAAGAGATGATATGTTATGGTTATAGGAAAACCATGTGCAGTTGCTCACGGTTATTAATATGTGGAACACAAAATAACGGCAGCATAGAATCCGAAGCAAGAAATGTCTATCACTTTTTTTGTTTTGTTTTGTATAAAGGGGCTGCCTATAAAAAATCATCACCGAGTATGTTTACATGCACATAATCTGTTGACTGCAAACATGAGATTTTAGTCAGTAATCCAATCATAGAGTCTACATGCACTTGATTAAGCAGATAATGTAAAACCTCAGGTTTAACATTAGTCAGGCAATAATCGGATTTCTACTTTGCAACCAGCCAATAAACTTCAGTTTTATAACATTAAATACTCTACACTTTCCTGACTATATTTTGCATTACAAATCCTACTTAAACTGTTCAGCAGCAGTTTAGAGTTGTGTTTAATTCCACGGTTGCCAGATTTTACATGATAATCCCCTACCTAGTCTATGTAAATAAGCCAAAAAAAGTGTGAAATGTCTTAAAACAAGTGGACCTGGGAACCATGTTTTTTTTTGTTAGTTTTTTTTGGGGGGGCAAATCGGGTAGTTATGACAATTCTGACTATTGGGGTAATCCAGCTCTGTTTAAACCAGATTTCTAGATCGGATTGTGCTGTGTACATAACTACTTAAATCATCAGATAACCGCAGAAGTCTGACTGTGATCGGATGATTAAGTTCATGTAAACGGGATCGGTGTCAGAATTCAAAAATAAAGCACAAATAAAACAAATAAATATTGTGAGTGTGTGATTTTGAGAAGATGGAGTCTTGTACTTTGGACACTGATACTCACGTGCAAAGGATAGCCTGATCTTCTCTGTCTGTTAAAAGAGAGCATATTCCCATGAGGAAACATCTGTAACAACACATGCACACAATACTATTCTAATTTCCTTAAATACACTCACTGGCCACTTTATTAGGTACAACTTGCTATTTTGCACTATTAAACACCATGTAATAACTGCCTTAATTCTCTGTGTAATAGATTTAATAAAGGGCTAGAAATGTTCCTCAGAGGTTTTGGTCCATATCACGCAGTTGCTGCAGATGTGTCCACTGCAAAACCAGGATGTGATTTTCCCAATTTACCACAACCCAAAGGTGCCCTACTGGTCCAACCTCTGGTGACTGAGGAGGCCATCTGATTAAAGTGATCCCACTGTCATGTTGAGTTTCATGACATAGCACGTTATCCTGCTGAAAGTAGACGATAAGAAGATAGCACACTGCGTTCATAAAGGCATGGGCATGGTCACCAACTATACTCAGGTAGGCTGTGGGGTTTAAATATGCTAAATTATTATGGGAAAAAAACAACCCATTGTGGTCTCCTGCTGCTATCTGACCTGTGGTGCAGTCAGAGATGCTTTTCTGCATACCTCGGTTGAAACAAGAGGTTGTGTGAATTGTCGCTGTCTTTCTATCAGCTCGGAACCAGTCTCTCCATTTTCCTCTGACCACAAGGCATTTTTTACCCAGAGAACTACCGCTCGCTGGATATTTTCTCTTTTTCAGACCATTCTCTGTAAGCTCTAGAAATGGTCATGTGTGAAAATCCCAGCAGATCAGCAGTTTCGGAAATCTTTTCACCAGGCTGTCTAGCACCAGCAACCATGCCACATTTAAAGTCACTTTAATCAGTTTCTTCCCTATTCTGGTGCTGGGTTTGGCTTGATCATGTGTACCTGACTAAATGGATCCAATTGCTGCCATGTGGTTGGAAAATTAGACTTATGGACCTAATTTTGTAAAAAACAAATTATGTGAAATATCTTTTTTTAAATTCAACTTCAACAGTTATTTTACATTAAGCTTTTTTCCCAATTGAAACCTATTATAAATAAATTGCCTAATGTGACATAATGTACTAAAGCATACAAAGACCTAGGAACTAAAATAGAAAAAAGTACAAAAGGAAAAAAAAGCTTAATTTGAAAAGTAGTTCTTTCCTGTTGGATCACAGAGATTACTTATGATCAGTTGTAACTAGAAGTTTTGTTTTCAACGTCATTGTTTAAGTACATTAAGCCACATAAACCTTTCTGTACATTAAACGTTTTAGACTTTGTCGCAGCATTTGCTCTAGGAGACACTCAATTTCATTGTGGTGCTTCAAACTGTTCTGAGCTAAACTTTTGAGCCCCCAATTTCCAGGTTGTGTGTGGAGCGTTCTCAAAGCACAACCACATGGCAACGTATTCCTCCTTAAAACTAAGGTGTTTTTCCACCAACTGTGTTTTTCAAACATAACATGAGTTTAAAGGAAACGATCATTGCAAAGAAAATTCGGATTCAGAATTTAAACTGGGCTGGGCGTGGTACCTTGCAGCATGCTCCGGTAAGCTGCTTCTGATATAGCATAGATGTGTGGGGGCATCTCATGACGTTTTTTCCCACGATACATCTCTACAATGGACTCTGTGTAGATGGGCAGATTCTTGTATGGGTTTATCACCACGCAAAAGAGGCCAGAGTATGTCTAAGGTCAGAGAGAAAGAACGAGAGACAAAATATGAGACAGAGAAAGAGATGAGAATAAAGAAATGACAGAGTTCAGTGATAACATTTCCAATGCTGTGTGTTGTTTTGAGTAGCATGACACCCTTTGTGTAAGAGAGACCTCTAACAAGTCCTTAACATATTTTGTAACAGAATCTTCCTGGAAGAACAGGTCGTGTAGGCACTATGGGTAGAGGACTTAATTATAACAACAGGATAGAAAAATCCCTCTTAATTCTAGATGGTGTGGTCATAAACATCTGGTCAAATTAAATAAGGTTTAGTGTGCATTTTTACCGCCATAAATATAATGTCATACTGCAATGCTGTGTTTCCATTTTTTTCCCGTAACTTATTTTCATGACTACTGATTACTTGGCATTAAACATTGTTACAGTCTGTGTTACTCACGAATTTGATGTGAGCATGAAGATGGGAAGTGAAAAAGCGTTTGTATTCTGCTTAGCACTAGATGCACCATGCTGGCTTGATCTACATAAACTCTGAAGTGCAGAGTAACGGTTATTTGATTACTGTGACTTTCTAAATTCACATTTACAGCATTTAGCAGATTCCTTTATCCAGTGACTTACAATTAATACAGTTTTACAATCCAAGCAGTTGTAGGTTAAGGGCCTTGCTTAGGGAGCAAGAGTTGTGGCAGAGGTGGGATTTGAACCATGGACCTTCTGATCCATAGTCCAGTGCCATAACCGTTAGGCCACCACAATCCCACAGTTTCTACTATACTGCTCACAAAAATTATGGGACATGACTGTCATATTTCACCATAGTGAAATATCCTTTCATTTTTGTGAGCAATGAGGAAGCATCGTACCAGATTCACATACTTAAAGGTCTATAGTCTTTACAAGATCATGCCTGTTCTGAAAATTATTGTTTCTTCTGTTTACCAGAATGGAATGTGGCCATTAAATAGCGGATCCTCTCAAGCTCACGTAGCATGTGGCCCATCGGTAGACAGATGTCTCTCCAGGGACTGGGCTCAAGTAAAGGCCTACTCATACTGATTACTGCCCCCTGTGCCCTCCAAATTGAAAGGAACATTTATTATTTTTTACCATAGTTCGGCCATCACACCAAGTGTGTTACATTTTTGGTCTAAACGCTCTGCAAACTGTGTGAGTTTGCCTTCTTCAATTTCCTTTGTCCTAATGTGTGACGGACACAAGCGAAGATTATTAGAGGAAGGTAAAATATGACGCTAAAATAAGAATTGGCTCAGATTTTTTAAATGTTATTCCGCGTTGCTGTCCAACAGTTTTGTACAGCGGTACCCCGGGTTTGATCCGGAACGCGGCGAATACGGTTCTCACCGCATTTTGACAGTTTGTCGTCGTTTGCTCAGTACTCGGCACCCTTGCTTTAACTTGTATGGAGTCGAGCCGCCTGCAGATCTTGGCTGTTTTTATAGTGCATTTCTTTATTTTTACATCTACACTACAGTACTGTTAGTGCAAACAAGTCCCCACGGTTATAAAGTAAACCAAAAGGAAGTCAAGGACTCAATTTCTCCTTATCACTTTCAGGCTGAGCGCTTAGCATTAGCAGCTAGCCCCCAGAGTTCACCAATCGAGTAAGAGTTCGCTTTCAATCCGTTACAATATACTTTTTAAAATGTTATTGAAAGACAAATTTTGTGTTAATCATTTTGTCCAACTGTAGGCTCATGTTTAAGTGTTTTTAACACTAGGATGGAGTATGGACTATTTTAAAATTCCTGATGCATTTAATTAATGATGGAATTGTCGGAATATATCCCCATCGTAAATCTGGGAGCACCGGTACAATACAACTTCTTTAATGCATAAAGTCCCTTTTACAATGTGGCTTCTCTTGGGGTCTGGAATGGACAAATTAAAATGACATAATACCGTAAGGGATATAAGTGCTTAGTACCCATTGGAACCCGTTTTCGGGTCTTGTCAAGACTTGCATTTACATTTATGGCATTTAGCAGACGCCCTTATCCAGAGCGACTTACAACTGATACTGGGACTGTGGTAGTCTAGTGGTTAAGGAACTGGACTCTGGACCAGAAGTCATGCTGGAAATGTAAATGTAAATACAGTCTTACAATTCAAGCAATGGTGGGTTAAGGACCTTGCTTAAGAACCAAACTGTGGCAGCTTGGCAGAGATGGGATTTGAACCATGAGCTCCAGAGTCCAGTACCTTAACCACAATCTCACAGGCTTTTAGAATAAATTAATGGCAAGAACAGAGGTACCGCTGTATATGCAATTCCTTCTGACTGTGCATGTATGTGGGTAAGGTTAATACTGCTGAACGCATTCCCATGAAGCGTCCTTGTATAAAACGGTAACCACACAAACACACATGCTTACATATATGAGTCCTGAGTAGTAACGTTCTCTCAGGTTGTGCAGGACCGAGGCTTCGTTAAGACAAGTGAGGTCAGCCATGTCCTCCACTTTACTGAAACGAGGAGGGTTCATTCGCTGAAGTTCCTCCCGCAGTAAAGTCAGTTTCCGCCCACTGTCCGTAAGCTCCACCTCCACCTCATCGCCTCGCTCCTCACGCACACTGGCAGACTGAAAAATAAATTTAAAAAATTAATAAAATGAGGGAGTCATAAGAGTTTCTTCGTCAGTATCGTCTCACATTTGTGTGGAACTTGTCTACTTGTGGTGTAATGATGAGACAATGTGCATCATCTTTTTAATTACGCCACTGCATTTTTTGAACATCAGAGGGCGAAACCATACTCAGTGTGGCATACCTCATTCTCAGTGAGAAATGAATTGCAAAATATCTCTGCATTATATCTTTTTATACAATACAAACACATATTGAATTGTTATTCTTCGGAAATAATAAAGAAATGCTATTTAAGATATGGTGCAGCTACAATAGAGCATTTGGCATCTGTTGAAACATTTGTGTCATTCTTTAAACCAAAAAACTAAAGTTCTTTGATTAAGTCTTGGCTTTTAAGCACTGAAGTTCCTCCTGAGTCCTTGAATAATTTATATTATATTTAAAATATATTTATATCATAAAAACTGATTTGATATATATATATATATATAAATATATATAAATAAAATGTTATATATGTAGAGGGAGAATTATGTAAAAATACCTTCTAATCTTTCTTTGAAGTACATTGTTTTTAAATACACATCACACATTTGTTGATAAGTGGAGATCCTTTGGTCATCTTAGCTCAATCACCTGTTGGCATCAGCTAGTAATGGATTTTGATTTTGATGATTTCAAACAGGTGAATTGCTCCTGTACCAACTTAAACTTAGGTGTAACGATTCACTCTGCTCAAGATTCAATTAATAATAGAATTGTATGTAGAGTATGTATGCGGTTTGAACAACTGACATTTTCTTGTGCACATTTTTTTTAAACAATAACACTGTATAACCTTGCATTTAAAAGAAAATACTAGCAAATTTAGGTTTGAAAGTGTAAACAGAATGCCCTATTCCATCAGTTCAATATTTCTTACATTCAATATTTATTTTCTTACTGCGATACTAATTAAAAGTCTTTGTGAGTTTGACCTCCGTTTGTGTCGCTGACTTGTTCTGTTTAGGTGTCGACCTGCACTGTTCTGGAGCAGCTAATTTATTTGTGTAATATACAATGACAATAAAGGCATTACATTAACTGTTCTTACAGCAGCTTCACAATATATAAAAAAAACGCAGGAAAAGTCTTTGATTTCTAAGGAATAGAAATTCAAAATAATGTGTACTTTTCTATATTAAATCTATTTCTATATATTTCTATACTAATGATGTGTGTGTATTTATATACAAATGATTCTAAATATAATGTCATATAAGATATACACACACACACACACACACACACACACACTCAAAAACTTTTTGTTCTCCTGCAATTACATGAAACTCGGGTTCTCGTTTAGAACGCCATATGCATGCAAGTACAACTGATATCTGGTGTTTAACAAACAGGTTTGCGTTAAATAAAAAATTTTTTTTTTAAAAGTTTTATCGTCCTGCCTGATGATGGACATCAACCCTTTTTTTGTATCGTGATCTTGTGATATGGTGCATCGTTACACAAATGAAACGGTTGGCCAGACAAAACATGAAATATCTCCGGTTCATACAGTCTGCAATGAAATAAAAGCCAAAGGACACTGTTTTTATAAACGTTTTACATACTGTCCCAAGGTTTATGGATTTAGTTGCATAAAATGTGAGAAAATCAAATCGTTAGCTCAGCGTTGTGATTTGAGTCGTGAGTAGAGTGCATTAATGCACCCCTATCACATACTGCATGCGTGCTCATTAATTTGACAACTCCTAAACGAGTATTCACCCAGATGTGTGTAGGCCTCATAATTGGCATTATTTTTGTTAAAGTGAACAGAGCACACAGTGACTCACGCGTACATACATTACACAAGAAAACAGTGCGTATATTCTTGTCGGTGGAGACAGAAGGCCTGAGGAGGAGTGTGTTTGGGAGGGAGAAAGAACAATAGAGATATATTGAGATTACTAGAAGAGAGTAAGGGAGTCAGAAAGAGACTGAATAAGTGTACAGTGGTTTCTGGTGTAGGTCATTAGGGTTACAGTGGAGAGTCTTTCTCTTGCACTCTCCCTCTCATCAGTCATGCAGTCACAGTCTGCAGAGGACATTAAAATGGGGCTTCTATCATGCTGCTGTTTAGCATTCCACACAGCCTGCTTAATGACCGTGTCCCTCTATTCATAGCCAGTATATCAGACGCTTCGAGTGTTGGTATGGAGCTACGTCAGCAAGGCAAACAGAAGAGCAGGTAAAAAAGCCAGAATCAAACATTTCAAGGCTT
This sequence comes from Parotocinclus maculicauda, assembly GCA_034780255.1. Lineage (NCBI taxonomy): Eukaryota > Metazoa > Chordata > Actinopteri > Siluriformes > Loricariidae > Parotocinclus > Parotocinclus maculicauda. The sequence goes on from JAUZSU010013543.1 coordinate 8,896, forward strand.
CAAAAATGTACTGGAATCAAATGTGTCAGTGTTTGATCTCATAACATTTTAACTGAACAATGTAAAATGTAAGTTACCAAAGATAAAACGTAGCTACACAATAATTAGGGGGATATTTCACAAATTTTTAGTAGTATAAGCTATATAGTATAGTATATCCAATAATGCATGACTTGTTCCATTATTTCAGTGAATAATGTATAACTAAAGTGCTGCAGTTAAAGAAAGATCAGGTTTTATTAAACTGAAAAAGCAGTGTGCTTTTATCCTCATAACAACAAGGTTTCTATTAACACGTCTTCATCCCCGCATGCCCTCTCCATCCCCTGATAAACTAGTGTCTCATGACCTGTATTATATATGGAAACATGACATGCTCTGTTCCATGACACCAGTACACAGGCCTGTTATGTGCTCAGTACCTACTTCTCCATTTCCTAACACACTTTAGTTAATATCCTTAGGGTGACTGTGAAACATTACAACAATTATATACTGCTCACAAAAATTCTAATGAAATATCCCCGCAGTGTATTTAAGCTATGACAAGAAATGTCCTACTGCTTCAAAGTATGTGACACTTCTGATTTTGTCATGTCTGTGAGGAATGTTGTTTCTGCCACACTGTCCCTGTGTCACCCTGATGCCACCTCACCTCAAACCCGTGTTTCTCTGAGGGAACCCAGACCAGTCTCTTGGCTGCCCAGTCTGCCTGACTGGAGGCAGAAAATACTGAAGTTGGCGAGCTCGGCCCAGCATCCATGGAGAGGAAGCGCGTAACATCATTAGCGCCGCCTGCCGCCGTCTTGGACATGGCGCCGTTTCTATTAGAGAGAGAGCGAGAGAAAAAAAAGAGAGTTGAAAAATTAGAGAGAGGAAGAACATGAACTTGCTTCAACAGACAATAAAGGTACCTCATGTGTAGTATAGTCCATAAATGTTCAATTCCATTCTAATCTCATTTAAAGATAAAAGGAAATACATAATCAGTGTATGGGCAACAGGGCAACTATTAAGTTTATTAATTAATTTGATTAGGTAAGTTAGCAACTGTAGCTGAAAAGTAGAGTTTCTGTACAGGTTAACACCAATGACCTTGCATGAAACTGGTCAACTGAAATGGTCACTGGCTGGACATCTATGTAATGTACATAAATCAGCTCTTTTTTTTCCAACCAATATTAGTAATTTTAGTTGAAATGACATGGACAAGGCTGTATGGGCAACATTTGTGTTAAATGTCCTCGGAAACACCAGGGCAGACAACAATGCAGAGTTGGTGGAAACTATCCTTCAGGCACTCTCATCTAGACTTCTTTGCACTAAACTGTGGAGCAGACAGTGATGTGCATGGTGAGCGATTTCACCAGAAATTTTCGACTATGGAAAAAGATTGATTAATGTTTGCAGACTACTGCTGGACACTTACCTAAGACAATCTGATGCTTGAACACAAGAGACGCTTAAAACAAAATCATTAAGAAAGGATTTTTCATTTTTATTTTGTAGACCAGTCTAATTAAAATTATATTTATTTAAAGTGGTCTGCACTTTATCCAGTCAAACCAGATGAATTACGCTCTTTTTAACAAAACATAAGTCAGTGTTCTTTATGCAATGATAATATCCTTGATATGATCGGATAAGCAGATCAATTTGCACGGTGCAAGGTCCTGGGTTCAATTCCCAGGTGATGTGCTTAGGTTCTTACTGTGTGTAGTCTGCATGGGTTTTCTCCAGGTACTCCAGTTTGATTCCACAGTATTGGGAGGAACATGAGTGTTAGGTTAATTTGTGTATTTAAAAGTGCCTCTAGTGTGTGACTGTGTGTATGTGCAAATGTTTATCATGACAGGATAAAATATTACCATACTGGTCATCCCTACATCTAGTTCACATCGTTTCATTCAGATTTGCAGTACATCAGTTTACATTAAAAAAAAAAAAATGCAATCGGTGCATCACAGATTTTTATATCAGTTAAGTGATTGCCAACATGCATGCCTGTATGGGGGTGGTACAGATGCACTTTGTGAAGTACTGATGATGCTGATGTAAAATGACAACCAGGTCAGTTATCAAAGAACAGGAGCAATATCTTCAGATACAAAAATCACACTGTACTAGACATTTCAGCTGCCTAA
>JAUZSU010013554.1:0-11039 GCA_034780255.1 Parotocinclus maculicauda
ATTAGTAATAAAATAAATAAACTAAATTATAAAACAACTAGATTATAAAATGAGTCCTCAGTGGGAGGTCCTTGGATGCACATCGTCTCCTAATGTCCAAACGATGAAGGGAGTTACTGCTCTCTGGTGGGACTGGTTTCTGTTGATGGAGACCAGCAGAGCGGAAATAAGTAATGGACGTTTAGTCTTAACTGTGTGATTTGTTTTACAGGTGGACTGTATGATCTGATTATCCTTAAAACATACTTTACAAATTTCATTGAACATTTAGAAGAGTGCAGGAGGTCACACAAGCTGATTTGTGTACAGATTAAGAACTCGGTTCTAATATGCTAACCCACTGCAGGGATCTGTGTTTGAGTTTTGGCGGTCTCTTCCTGCCAGGTTGGGCACTACGTACAAGCAAAAGTGACTGCGTTTGTGTATTTATCTTCAAGCACAAGCAACCTCTACCTTCCTTCTGCTATGGACTGGTGTTGCATCCAGGCCATACTTAAACCCGTTCCCTATGTTCTACAGGGATGGACCCTGTCCAAGAACCAGGCGGGGTTATTTTGTGAAGGGAATTATTCTATGAACAGCATTGTATATTATAAGGCATCACTGATGTATTATTGTTGCTGTTATAAATATAAGTGTAAATAACCGTGTAATTCTCAGTATTTCAACCAGTAATGCACTGAACAGGTTCACATCTTTATAAAAGAGTAAATTAAAGAAATGCAGATATTCCCTTCTGTAGTTCAAATGTCACTAGAGCAGCAATAATCCAAATAAATGTTTTATAACTATGACTCGCCTGACTAGGGTCGAATGAGAGTCAATAAACACATTACATTTGCTTCTGTAGGCCAGTTGGTTTAGGTAGAATGTGTTTTTGTCATGTCATTGTTGTAATAAATGTTTCTGTAAATGTATCTTTACATAAAGAGATGACTGAAAGTAAATTTTTTTGCCATGCACTTATTTTGCTGTGGTGTATAAATACTGTATTAATATTAATTTACTCTGTCCTGTATTTTTTCCCCCATAAGGGGTCTGACTTCATAGCTTGAATACCAGTCTTTAATGTATACGTGTCAGTAAGTTCAATATGTTAATGTTCTTTTTTCACAGATTTCCAGATCCCGCAGGCCTGCATGATGTGTTTTATAAAAGATAAGAAACATCCTAAACAACAGGTAAGTTTTATAGCCCACTGGTTTGTGTAATTTTTACACCTGCAAGCATCTCGATGTCCACCAGGTGGAGCCATAGAATAATTAACCTCCAAGATACATGATAGATCTCCAGTATGTACGTAACTGCGAATTTCTGCATTCGTACTAAGTGTTATATATTGTTCGGTAATGCAGTTTAAAAATGCACATCTTATCATCATGTTAATCAATAAATTTGATTAAAGCATTCAGATATCCAAGTGTTGTGTCCATTTTTTTTGCTCAGCTATTTCAGTTATACCCATTGCTTATATTCACATGCAGTGGTGCTTAAAAGCTTGTGAACTTTTTAGAGTTGTATATATTATCCTTTAATATATACCGCCTAATAAATATAAAACATAATGAAGTTATGACAGTAAATAGCGGGAAGAAGACGTATATATTTTCATAAACATATTATTCAAAGGTCAGCTTGGTGGGTAGCACCACTGCCTCACAGTAAGAAGGTCCCGGGTTCAGTCCCAGGGCGAAGCAGATTGGGTCCTTTCTGTGTTTGCATGGGTTTACTTCTGGTACTCCGGTTTCCAAGGACATGCGTGTTAGGTCAACTGGTGTCTCCAAAGTGTCCCTTAGTGTGTGTGCGCCCTACGATGGATTGACGCCCTGTCTAGGGTTGTTTCTGCCCTTGCACCCAGAGTTGCTGGGTGGGCACCGGCTGGCCCGCGACCCTGTGTGGATTAAGCTGAAAATGGATAATGGATAGATATTATTTAAAAAGTAGATATAAACAAATAAATATACTATATGCATTGCAATAAATATAAACTAGCATTAAACACAATAATGTTGGTTTTAATGTTTTAATTATTATTTAATATCTAATTTACCTGCATTGCTATTAGCATACTGAAATATAGGGTATAAAAATAGGGTTAAATAAATTACAAGTCATTTACAGCAGTGGTCAACATGTTTATTTAATATGTCTTTAATATTGTTTTTAATGTATTATTACACCAATTTAATTGCATTTTGACATTTGGATATTGATACAATGAAAAGTAACCCCAAAATAGCTTGCAGACTCCAAACTACTGTTTGCTTTTAACGTCATTATATGTCTTACTTTTGTCCTTTTACATTTTTTCTTTTTCAATGGCTGTTTAATAATATTTACATACAGATACAGGTGTTTATATTCTCACCTGGTCCAAAGTGACTCATGTCTCATGGACCATGGTTTGGAATTAATTAAAAACTGTGGTGCAACAGTTAAAATATAGTTAATATTGTGAAATGAACTAGGATTATCTAATTATATGCATTGCATTAATTAGGATAGCCATGGATGAGGTAAATATATAATAGTTCACAATTTGTAGAGGTGTTTCTGTTGGGAAGCCCTAAATATCAACATGACCATTTAAGACCAGGAAATGAGACTGCAATCTTAAACTTAATGCCACATTGTGAGCAGCTAGGGGCCACTGTTTTGATCGAAATTTGTTTAATGAAACTTGGTGTTAATATTTTTGTTATTTGCTGTGTTTTCTAACTGTGTACATGTCAGCTTTGAGTTCAAAATTAGTAAAAATGTCTTGACGATGACTTTTGGTAACGTTTTGGGAGATTACATCATTTTAAAAACAGCATAAAATACAATATGAAAACTTGCTGCAGTCTTCATTGCATTACATTAAAAGAGTTTCAAGGACATTTAGGGAAAGTGGTTTAATTGTAGTGAAGAAGGACTCAGAACATACAAGAAAGTCAAGCAAGCGCCAGGACCATCTCCTAAAGAGAATGCAGCTATGGGATTGGGGTCTCCACCAGTGCAGTTCTCTGGAATTAAATAATGACAGAGGGCAAGTGTGAGTGCATTTGAATGGGCAATGAGACGAAGGCTTTTGGGGGATGACTTGGTGTTAAACATGGCAGCAAAGAAGCCAAGAAAAACATCAAGGATAAACTGACTTTCACCCCTTCCATCTTTCTGGGATGTCTGGAAAAATATTATTTTAATAATAATGTTATTAATAATATTTATTTGTATTATTTGGCTGGAGAGCCAAAAAAAAAAAAAGACTCGCTACCATGAGTCTTGTGTCATGGCAACAGTGAGGAATCCTTAGGCCATTCATGTGTGCAGTTGCTTCTCATCCAGGACAGTTGGTTCACTCTAAGCTAAGAACACTGCAATTAATGGAATGATTTCAATACATCCTCTATGAGCAACTTCTTCCAACGGTCCAGGAATAATTTGGAGATTAACAATGGTTTTTCCACCATGTCACAAGGCAAAAGTGATGACCAAGTGTCTCGGTGAACAAAACATTAAAACTAACTCCCCAGATCTCAATCCCATTGCGAACCTGTGGTCAATTCTCAAAAAGCAGCACTGTGCAATAAAAATATATTTGTACTTCATTCTATCATATAAACATCTGACAAAACATTCTAAAAAATCTGATGTCGCAAACTTAATGAAAACCAAAATTTGTGCTATTCTCAAAACTTTAGGCCACAATTGTACTAGATATGTGGACGGTGGATGTAGTATAATATACGTACCCAACAAAGACTTTGAGAAAACTGCCATACAAATTTTACCACTTCTGTAGAATAGTCCACATAAAGAATAAAAATATTAAACTCAAATTGGGTCTTCTCCTCCTCCCAGATTTAGGATCTGGAAATTACATGGTTGAAATCCAGTTTGAAACAGGATTGTTGCCAACAGAATATTATTGGATACCATTTTTATTTTCTTTCTTTTCCTTTAGATGTATGTGTATGTAGCACTACATTGTCAAAAGTATATGCACAGCCCCTTCTAAGAGGAGTGGGTTTGTTTTTTTAACCCCTTGATAACAGGCACATAGAATTAAGCATACAGACACTGAAAGCTACATGGTTCAACAAAATGACTTTTGTGACTGTAACTTAAAGTCAAAACATGTAAAAAAAAAAAAATAAGACCCAGAGTATTTTTGTCATTATTTGCATCATTTACTCCATACTTTTAAACTTCACAAGGTATTAGACAGATTGAACTAATCATCATCCAGTGCCTTTTGGGGACCAGACTGGATTGCCTTGCATTAGTGTGAAACCCTTGTAGTCCTTTACTGCATCAAAGGAGCAAACAACTCCATACAGATTTCCATGTTTTTGTAATGATCTGTTTAACAAACGGAAATGGAAGCAAATTGTAGACGACAGTGCAGACATTACATTGGCTTCAAAAGAGAAAACAAAGTTGTCGCCACTTTCACAACTTCCAGTCCTTTCTGTTATTGAACACATGGTTTATTCCAAATGCTAATGTATAATTGATATCTTTTTTATTTGTTTTCTGGAAGTTGTTTTAGGTTTTGTGTTTATCCTTCAGATTGGAATGAGGTCAGTATGATGTTGAAAACGGAACCAAAAATGAGATGGGTGCACCCTCATTTTGCACACGTTTCCCATTTTCTGATCTTTATTGGGTTCAAATATTTGGAACGTGTTACAAATTAAGTAAGTGGGCCATGATGACCTATTCAATTCTAGTTTGCTTCAGGCAGCTAAGTTTTAGAACCAAGTGTTATAAGTTTCCTTCATTTTAGTTGGATTGATTTGTTTACTGGAACATGAACTATATTGTTTTAAAATGCATAATTAAAAAAATATTGTTTTCTACAAAAAGTGATAAAAATAAACATGTCCTCATTCAGTGTTAGTGAGCATTGATCAAATGACTTCTCAGTAGTTAGTGATTCTGGTGTGATTCAAGGTTTTTACCTAACAGTTCGGAATCTCAAATAAACATAAAATTGATTTAGCCTCTTTGTCAGTATTTTCCCCAAAAGCCACAATCAAATATCATACATTTTTGCATTTTTTCACAATTATTGACAAGCAGGAATTCTTCCTGATTGGATGACTTCTCTCACCTAAATTTGCTGTACATTTTATTTTTAGCTTCAACACGATGATTATAATGTTGCTAAAAATGTTTTATGAGTCACTGACCCCTTTTTTAAAATACCTGCAAACAATATTTTTAAATAATCTTTCCCATACAATCTTTTATCAGGTTACGAATTTCTGAAGTTGTGGATTCATTTCATATGTTTATCTTCCACTCTTATTGATATAATGCCACTTTAATGCCACTTCTAGCTTCCTTTATATTCTATCATTATCATTATAAGTACTGCTCCTATGTACAACCCCAAATCAGAAAAGTTAAATTGTATATTAAAACAAAACACTTGCTTACATTTACTTTTCTTTGCAGACATGTATTATTTTGTTTGGTCAGCTTGGTCAAACATCCATTCCTGTAGTTCAGGCCTGCAACACATTCCAAAAAAGGACAGTAACGTAATTACCACTTTGTCTTGTTGCAATTCCATTTCACCACATACAAGACGTTTTGGCACAGAGAATAAAAATGTATTTAGTGTTTCATGTGTTATTTTGTCCCATTCTGTCTGTAAACACGTCTTAGATGTGTGGGGTCATTTTGTGTTTGAAAATTTTCCACACATTCTCTATTGGGGACAGGTCAGGACTGCAGGCAGGTCAGTCCAGTAATCTCTTTTTTTTCACAGCCATGCCTTTGTAATGTGTGCACCATGTGGTTTTGCATTGTTTTGTTAAAAATGCATGAATGTCCCCTGGAAAGACAACATATGTTACTCTAAAATATGTGTACTTTTCTTCATTAATGCTGCCATTACAGAAGTGTAAATAACCACTGACACAGAACCTGGCTTTTGTACTTGTTGCTGATAACAGTCTGATCCTTTTCGGTCAGTAGCACACGGCATCCATTTGACCACAATACACACTTCCTCTATGTGATAGTCCATCCTAGATTCATCAGAGCCCAGAGAAGTCGACTCTGCTTCTGAATATGTTTAACATGTCTCTTCTTTTTGTGCAGTGAAGTTTTAAGTGGCATTTGTGAATGTAACTCCATATTGTAGCGCTTGACAAACATTTGCCAAAGTAATCCCTTGCTCAGGTGGTTATATCAGCTATTGTTAAATGTCGGTACCCTCTGAAATGGGCTTTCAGCTTAAACTCCTGATTTCTTGAATTGTTTAAGAGTATTTTGCACTACAGAGGGGAAAAATATGCTCATAGATCCTCTGGCCATATTTGTTCACCAAAGACTATTTTGTACAAAATAATGATTGCATTCACCTGTTCTCATAATTATTTAGTTTTTCAATGTCATTACTAGCTCTAAATGGCCACATTTTTTACTTTGAATGCATTTTTGGAATGTGTTGCAGGCCTGAAATGCAGAAATGGATGTTTATTAACAAACAAAATGAAGCTGACCAGACAAAACATTTTCTTCTGAACAGCCTCTTCTAGGTAATAAACTTTGGAGGATGATGAAGAATTATTTCGAGCCTGTTTCCTCTGATGATTTAGTTGTTTATGTTTGTGCAGGAGGTAGCCTTTGTCATGGTCACCTCTGACTCACACATTTGCTGTTTAGAGATTTTAAAAGTCACTTTGCAATAATACAAAGAGCTCAACTAAGCAAAAATTAAACTTAATTGAGTTTGATTCTATCTGGTCATGATCAAAAAGGTCAAATTAAAAAAAGTTCCCTGAAATTAAGCAATGTATATGCAACAGTTTTACTGGACTGAAAATATTGACATTTATCATTTGTCACATTTGATATTCTTTTTACACATATCTCAGTAGTTATATTTCACCCATGTTCTTTGACGCATAGAATTGAACTTTTATGCTACAACCCCAATTCCAATGAAGTTGGGACGTTGTGTAAAACATAAATAAAAACAGAATACGATGATTTGCAAATCCTTTTCACCCTATTTAGTCGAATACACTACAAAGACTAGACATTTATTTATTTATGTTTAATTTCCAATTAACTTCATTATTTATTTGCAAATATTTATATTTATGCCTGCAACACGTTTTAGTTGTATATGCCCTTATATGCATTAATAATTTTCTAATGCGATGATACAGTTTGCAGACAATGCAGTTTCTAAAGGGCTAAGAAAATCTCTGGTCTGGAGTTCAAAATAATACATTTAATCTTCTTCCAAATAAAATACCTTTACCTGGTTTGTGTTTAGCCACAGTCACTGCTAACAGGTTCTTAATATGATGCATACAGGCATGGGATCGCCATAGACAAACAATGGCATGAGGACAGGTTGTACTGAACAGGTCAGTGACTCTCAATATGACACTTTCATTGGTTTCTACGTTCCCAAAAAGTCAGTTCATTAAGTACTTGCTCTGTGCTATTAAAGCAGGGTTCATAAATGAATTGTTTACCAGATCTTCTAGATAACCTGGCACAGAGCCTTAATTTGGATTTCATAAGGTTACATTTGAAACTAATTAGCAAAGGGATTGTGAGACTGGGTTTATCCTACATCAGTGCCTATCATAACAGCCAAATCTGGTGAAATGATTTTTACACAAGTGAAGGTTATTCTAGGAGCAAAGAGGGGAAAAACACCATATTAATACTCATTTTGGCATATCAGTTTACATTTAGATCATTTAGCAGACGCCCTTATCCAGAGTGACTTATATTTCATACAGTCTTACAATCCAAGCAATTGTGGGTTCAGGGACCCAACTGTGGTAGCTTGGCAGAGGTGGGATATGAACCCTGGTTAGTCTGGTCCATAGTCCAGTACCTTAACCACTACGCCACCACAGTCCCACAGTTTCTTTTGGTGTCCATAAGCAATTTGGTTATTCTGTATAGTGAACTGATGGTACAGCAGCAAATCATTACTACATCGTGTGTGCTAGTAAGAGGGAGGTTGAACCTTTAGGACTGACACATGCATTTTTGGTGTGAAGTTTTGCTTGGATTGTTTATAGTTTGCAGTATATTACTTTAAAACTAAATGAAATTTAAACTAAGCCAATAGAGACCAGATAAATGATTATGCAATATTTCAAACTTTCTACATATTTGTGATGGCAACATCAATGTGTATCTATAAATATGACATAGTTTTAAAATAGTAATTTGTCTTATTTGATCAAAGCTAATTGCTTACACGTGAGACATAAGTCTTATTATAAATACTCCCTCCACTGTGTTGTTCAATATTTATGTTTCATTATTTTAAACTATAAAAGTGTCTTTGGTGGTACTTGTTTGATAAAGTTAATAGACAGGTAAACAAATTAATACACTGAAATGTGCCTCATACTTCTGCTTTACCCTGTACACAGACTTGAATTCTTTTCAAAAGGTATTATGGGTGGAGTGAAAAAATGCCTAACAGCCTCCATTAATATTTAATTTCTATTAAAGACAAATGGAAGATAAAAAGATGGAATGCCACATTGAAAAATACTAGTCATGCTCAAACAATAGGTATTGATTTCCTGCTACTGATAATTCTTTTTGAACAGGTTACAGTGAAATCAATATTTTTATTTAGCAACAGCTCTGAACTTAAAGAGCCTCCCTTTCAAATCAATTACACTTCAAAGCCTCTACAGCTATAAATACATGGGTAGATAGCAGTGGTGTGTGGTCCGGCCCTTCTAAACTTTCAAAGAAGGGATAACAAACAGGTATATGTAAAATATTATATCAATATTTATTTAATTAATAAAATAAAATAAACATACAATGCAAAGGCTCTTCTGCAGTTTATTATTTCATTATTGTTGCTGTAGGAAACATCTGACTGAAAGTGGTATTAACCAGTCAAAACTGCTGATTAGAATGGCTTCTTGTGTACGTGATAAAAATTTTGAATGGCTCAGTAATGTCTATTAACGAAATGACAAGATATCTGATTATTCCTTCCGATTATAACAACAGGGGTTGGCCCATCACAGTCTTGGCATATTTTAGAAGATGTTTTAGGAATCCATAATTTATAAATAAACATCTCTGTCTATGTCCATGATAATTTGGCTAGACAACAGTGACATGCAAAGAAACTTGTAATAATTCAGGAACGTCAGTAAAACCTACGTACAAAGTTTTAGAGCATTTTCTGGAGTGGTGGACTTAATCTTCATATAAACCTAATGGACTAAGAAGTTGAACTGGTGGTTACTTTATGTTTTTGCTGCCCTGGTATGCTGTATAAATGTGATCCCACTTTGTCAAATGGTTGTTCGTGGATTATTTTTGTACACGTTACACATAAAATTAAGCTATGAAATAAAGGGAAAACGTTGTGCTCTTTTGTAAATACTACTTTTGTCATTTGTAGTTGTATTTCTGGGCAGTTAAGTGTATATTTTGATTCCATACAATAGTCTAAAGTCACAAACGTATGTATGCTGCAATATTATTGTAAAATTATACTGTATGTTCTATATTACTGTTACATTATCCATATTATACACTGCCTTCAGAAAACCAGTAAAGCCTTATAAAATATGCTTCTTTTTTGTCTTAGAGGCTGCAAATAACAAATACCCACTATGATATTTCTTTCCATTTTTTACATTGCAAGATCCAAGTAATGTGAAAAGTGCCAATGGGTTTCAATCATTTATTTATTTATTTAAGGTACTAAGAACTATAGGACTGGAAAAGTGATCAGCCCTCTGATTTAATTCTTTATAGACCCTATTCCCTAATGGGAGTTCCCTCTTTCAGCAGAATGAACACCCCATCACACTGACAAAGTTCAAGGTATTGGCTTGGCCTACTAATTCCTCATATCTAATCAGGTGTCTTTGGACCAATCCATGGAGGCCCAACCTAACAACTTGCAGGACTTAAGCTATATGCAGCTAAGTCAAGTCAGGTAAGTCACGTGTCTATGATTCATGGATTTAGCTAGTTGATATTAAAAAAGAGTACTACAGTATTAATACTATATTTATTCAGGCATTCAGTCAGCCATATAATATGGACAGGAACACTGGTGCAATGATGACAAATTATTTACCCTATTACTTGTTTTTACCCTTCATTGTAGAGACGTCTAAACAGTAGCACAACGTAAACATCAAAAGGATGACTCATCTTCATATCACAGTGTTCCGGTAATCTGATGTGTTCACTCCCAATTTGTGCTTGATTTGTTTTGTTTATAGGTGTTAACACAGGTATATTTTGGTAGATTCCCAATAGCTTAAATTATGTTTTTTTAAGTGTTTGGTGAAATTTATACTTGTAATAGTTTCCCAAACAGTAAGAGGGTGGTAAAGTGGCTTAAATCGATGCCACACAGCTTCAGAGATCCTAACCTGAAGCTTCTTATATGTAAAGTTTACATTATTCAAGTAAAAAATTTTAAGAACTATGAATATTAAGACCGTTGACTACTTACTGTCTGTCTCGAATTCTACTCCTCTGAAGACTGTAGGTTCCACATTCCTTCTGCTCTGGGAGGTCACTCATTATTTCACTTTGCCCTAATCTTGGTTTATAAGTACAGATAAATATAAATAAATACATTTACATGTAAAAAAATTAGTTAGATTTGCAAGCCTTTCGGAGTAGATGGACCTCCTACTGAGTGTCACTGTATGCTGAAAATAAGTCTCTCCATGTTTGGCCCCCATGGTACACCTTCCAGGTGACAGTGCGTTGGGTCGGTAAGTAGCACCGCTGCCTCACAGCAAGAAAGTCCCGGGTTCAATCCCAGAGTGGAGCGGCCAAAGACTAAAATAACACATTAAATAGTGTTTCACAAAAGTGAGTACATGCCTCACATTTTTGTGATTATGGCCAAACTGTGGCCAAAGTGTCAATATTTTGTGTGGCCACCATTATTCTCCAGCACTGCCTTAACCCTCTTGGGATGGAGTTTACTAGAGCTTCACAGGTTGCTCCTGGAATCCTTTTCCACTCCTCCAATGACATCACAGAGATGGTAGATGTTAGCA
>JAUZSU010013565.1:0-11038 GCA_034780255.1 Parotocinclus maculicauda
ACCTACATTATTACATAGTTTTGCATTGAACTTTGAGAGAAAATAAAACAGCTAAATGCATAATTTTGGAAAGTTGATCTGATCTGATCTAACACCTCTAACATGCTAACATGGCAAAATATCTAAGGCATGATATTTAGCTTCAGCAGGGTGCCATGTTTAACCAACTGTGACCAAATAGCTGGAATGCACATTAAGCTTTTTATAGTAAAAAAAAAAAAAAAACTCATGATATGGTTCGATGGAAAGAAAAAAGCTTAACTATTAATGATTACATTAAACGTTTAAATACACTTTTCACAAAAATTAGGGAATATTTAATCAATTTGTGTGAGCAGTATATATGGAAATATAAAATATTATTTATCACTTTTCACCACATTGAAATCGATGAGTAGAATCAGTAAAATGCTGGCTATAGCCAAGTTCCTATCACTTGTGTTCAGTCACATACATGTTGTCTCCTTTATCTTCTCTCTTAATCTGTCTTACTCAGGTGATGACAAAGAGGGAGGATCTAGTTGTAGCGCCTGCTGGTGTGACCCTGAAGGAGGCTAATGAAATTCTTCAGAGAAGTAAAAAAGGTAAAAGTCAAACTGCTTCAGTTAATTTGAAAGGAAAAGGACATGACAAAAGAACTGTGATTGCTGATTTACCTCGATATTAAATGCTACCAGTTACATTCAGTACTGAATTTTTGAAGGCATGAGCCAATAGAAAACTGTAGTGCTGTAATGTTGTCATTTTTAATTACTGGGGATTTCCCCACACTAACACACACACTCACACTGCCACTGCCGTCATGGTACATTCAACTAAGTTTGTTGTTTCTCTAGGTAAGCTTCCCATAGTTAATGAGGATGGCTGCTTGGTGTCGATCATCGCTCGCACAGATCTGAAAAAGAACCGAGATTTCCCTCTGGCCTCCAAAGATTCCCGCAAACAGCTGCTGTGTGGTGCCGCCATAGGAACACACAACGATGATAAATATAGGCTTGACCTGCTCATGCAAGCCGGCGTAGATGTGGTCGTACTGGTGAGTGGGAATGTTGTTACGTGATGGTATTACATTGCATGGTATTCTGTGACACTGCATCAGAAACATAAAATGCTAACTGCAATGCACTGTTTTTCCTTGCCTTATTTGTTCATGGTTAATAACTTGGGGAAATATGATCATGGGAGCCAGGTTGTATGGTTGGTTGTGTATCATCGGGAAGGCATGGTGGGGCGGTTAGAACAGAGTTTGTTTGTCCTTGCCATGGCCGCATGTGTGCTTACTTTGGGTGATTCAGAATCCTATAAGGTTAACTATTTTGGCCTGATCTGATTGATAGTGCTGAAAGCAATGATAATTAACGAAATAAGCAAACAAAATTTGGTAATTTTGTCTAATGTGCACATAAAATTGTTAAATGATTGCAGTAAAAATAATCTGGAAATCAAGCTCGTTGTTGTTGTTATTATTATTATTACTGATGTCATCAGTGAAATTTCATATCGGGCAAAGCAAAGTTAGGTGATTGATAAAAAAGCTCTGACTGTGATTTTGATAATGTGGTTTTGAAAGCGATGGCAATATTTTAACAGCTGCATTAGCTATATTATTTCTAAAACTGAAACTACAAACAATTTTTTTAATTTGTAAATTAATAAACAAGTTTATTTTGTCTTGTAGCAGTGAAGCATTACAGTTTGGTACTGAACAGTCACAATTGCAGTCATACCTGTCGTTGAGCTTTAGGGTGAAAAATATTGTGAGATAAATACTTTTGTACTTGTATACAGTAGGTATATGTATAAAGGTATAAGCAGGTATAGCCTACATACTGCATATAGAAATGATGTTAGGTGGAAACAAATTAAAATATTAAATAAATAAATTGCAAATCATGAGAAAATTCTGAATTAATAAAATGCAAAGGATATCCAAACCTAGTTATTTGTCTTTATAAGAACGTACAGAAACTAAGCAAGTTCCAAACACCTTTGATTTAATCAGCTACTCTTTTGTTTTAAAAACTTCCTAAATGCTGGTTTTTGACTATTTAGTAAGGTGGTTTTTGACTATTTAGTAAGGTAATTTTTGACGTATTCCAGGTTTTATAAATAATGAATCATACTGGCTATTGCTATTAATGATTCATCTAAATAAAAAATCCTGTCAGAAAATAATTGGTCCTCACTTTGAATACTTTTTGTCTGTTATCTGACTTAAAATGTATTCTGTTGAACTCTTCAGCCTTGTTTCTGTTGCAGCCAAAAAGCAAAATCTTTATTGTTATACAAGGCTTTCAACAGTTGTTAAATTAGTATGCCCTTACCCTGTGGGGCAAGGAAATTGGTATTCACAATTCTTTTTTTAAACTGTTGCCATTGTGGTGCAGTGGTTAGCCTGGTTTAACCCTGACCCCATATTCGCTCTGTGTGGAGTTTACTCATCCTCCTCATGGCTTTTCTCTGGGTGTATTGTTCACTCTCCCATGACTAGTGTGCTGATATAAGTGTTTCTGTTGCTAGTATATCCATTGATGCTGATGTGATTTTAAATAAAACTTTCAAAAAACAATCACAACACTGCTCTGTTCTGTATCGTCTTTTTCATGTTGTTTTACTTCTTTTTTTGTGTTCAACAGGACTCTTCCCAAGGAAACTCTATCTTTCAGATCAATATGATCAAGTATATAAAGGAAAAATACCCCAGTCTGCAGGTCATAGGAGGCAATGGTAGGTCTGTCAACACACACATTAGCATGCACAAATATGCATATTTACCTGAGAGGTCCTTTCTTGGATAATTTTCAAGACTGAGGTGAAGAAAAGAAAAAACAGCACAAACGTAAATGGTTTTTCTTAAACATAACTAAGTAGCAACATTGCATGTGTATAGTTATACATGTAGCACTTTTAACAACATCCAGAAACCACGCTTGCAAGAAAAAGCTCTCAAGATGCATAATGAAGAAGCATTGGAACTCAGTTCCAATTAAGTTCAGTTGAAGAACAATTTTCCTCTCTGTAGTAATAACGTTGTTGTATTTTACAAGACACAAGGCATGCAGTTTAGCATGTTGTTACAACTCGAGGGCATGCAGGCTAAAAGTCGAAAAACCAGTTCAGTTTGATTCAGGGTAATAATTTACGTTGAGTAAAGACACAGTGAAAAAGGTTGAGAAAAGAGGCTATGGTGGAAGAAAGTTGGGTTAAATGCATCATATGAGAGAGACCGAGAGTGATGACAAATTTGCCAGCCATTTTAATGATAATCCATACTAGTTTGCCAAATAAACTGTAGAACAGCAGATGCCTAATGCAATGCTGTACTGGGCAAAACAATCCGAGTTTTGACGAATAGTAGTGCAGGTTGTAGAATTGCAATAGCAGAGACTAACCACTAGAGGTCAGAGCTCACTTGGTATAGGTTGCTCTGTATCATTTTTTTATCAGAATCAAAAGTAGGGGTGTTAGAATACTTTTTGTGTTGGGGCACATAGAGAAATGGGGGGGGGGGGGCGAGCAGGGAGAGTGGCCCATGAAAATCCTGATTTTATTATTATTATTTTTTTGCTCACGTACCTCGTGTTCTGGCATGGATAGGGGCCCACTGACATTGAGAGTGTACAGGGCCCTGAATTTTCTGCTAAACCCCTGACAGCACATGATAGGGTAATATTCTAATTGCTTTGGTTTTATTTATGATATGTTTATTATATTTGTAGTACTCCATGCAAAAAAACAATAGAACCTGGCTCTGACTGCGGGCGATGGCTGTTTAATCTTTTGGAAAGATGCTGGGGCATTATGGGGAATGTAGTGTCTATAGTAAATTTGCATGGCGTCTCCTGTGGTTCCACTTAACAGTTCCTAATTTTAGTGTGGCACAGCAACATATAACTGGAATACATGCCCCAGCAAAGTGGGTCCGGTGAAGCCCCTGACCTAGAGTAGGCTAGTAATTAACTACACACAAGGTCTAGACTTTTGCCAGTAATACATTCTGTTTTTGTTTTAGTGGTGACAGCAGCTCAGGCAAAGAATCTGATCGATGCAGGTGTGGATGCTCTGAGAGTGGGCATGGGTAGCGGCTCGATCTGTATCACACAGGAAGGTGAGTTTACCCATTCAGCACGTTAATGTTCTGCTTTAAACCGTCAGACTAAATAATGAGCCCACACCCTGTCAAGTCCATTCCCCAATTCTAGTCTTTGTTTAAGCCTCAAGGGTTTTCGTTAGAAAAAAACTTTACTAAATGTAGTTTATCTCCTTAAATAACCAGTGTTCAGGTGCTGTTAGCTACTTTGTGTGCAGCACTCTGATGCACTCCTTTTTTATGGAGAATCCATCAAGGTATAAATTGCAGTAGCAAAGAAATAGGGACCAAAAGGTAGGGAACTTCTACCGAAAAGATTTGTGTTAGCAAAAACATGATGTTTGTGAAGTAAACAGTTGTAAGGTCATTTGGAAAGTAGGCAGTACTGTTTAGGTGTAGGGTTGTTGAGGTATTGTAAATATGGACACAGTGAATACATAGTGACAGTACAGAATTTGGGAGAACGCTTTGTAAAGAAGTAAGGGAATGTCAGTTGCTATGTTTTTTCAGTTTTTAATACAGCTGGCAAAATGCGCACTGGTACATATTCTGCAGTCAACCCATTTGTATACAAGTGAATTGTGAGCTAATTTGCTACACAGTTTTTAAATATAATTACAGCCTGGTTCAGAGGGGCAGTCAGTTTAGATTAGAGAGAAATTTTGTAAACTGACTTCTGTTTTAAACCAGGCTGTAATTTTTACCAGGGGAAACTGCCCGATGCAGCCATAACAAGCCCAAGTGTGGTTGATCTTTCACTTATTAAAGTGACAGTTTCAAAAGTTCTTTCTGCTTGGTAAGCACTTTTACTTAGAATTTCCAAATGCATTTGCTTGACTGATATTTGGATTTTGTTTGTGGTTGCAGGTAGGGCTGGGTATCATTCAAAATAATCTCAGTACCGTTCCAATGCCTTGTGCTTCATACTGATAACAACTAATAAACTAGACGACGAAAGGAAGCAATATAGATAAGCAAATTTTTAAACAACACACGTGGTTACGGTCTACTTTGTTTGTGTTACTACCATGAGAGTTAACCATTTTGTTTGGATTTTACTAAAGTAAACAAATGATGGGGTTAACCAACAATTAAGAACCTATCATCATTAAATGTGGGTGTAAACAGTGACAGGTTCTGTAATTGTTTTACAGTTCACTTTTTAAGAGATATAGAGAAATATGAGGGCGTCTGCCAACATGAAAATAAGACATGGTCATTTATATGGCTAATTTATGAACTCCACAGAGCAGAAATGAATGATGAACATACTAGATTGCAAGTTTTTGCCAGTATGGATTTGCTGTATGTATCGTCAGTGCTAATAACTAACTAACAGTGTGAGCTGACTTTGTCAAGTACGTCAGTCACTTTGCAATAAATAAATAAATGTGTGCGATTGCAGAAGCCAGGTGCTTAAGTGAATAAACTATGCCAGGAAAGAACATGCAGAAACTATTAGCCTTGTAAGCTATGTGATAAGATTTAATCTTCTCTCACATGGAAGTAGTTTGGTTTTGAACAGATGGCAGTGTGCAACCTGTCGGAAATCTGTGCCAATTCAGGCAGTTGAGAGAAATGGATTAATAGACTACTTTTGAACAATTTGGACCTAAGATATAGACTGCCAAAGTATTGTCTAATTGTTGCTATTGATAAAATCTAGGAAATATTTATTTTATTTTTTTTGCAATATCACACACTCAGTTAGTTTAATGCTAGGTTAATTCACACTGATAAACACAATACTTGGCAGCTTTCTCCTGCAATTGATGAAAGCTGCTTGATGAGCTGCTAACTTACCTGCTCCTGATGTGCTGTCGCTAAAAACGTGGGTGTCTGTGTTAAACAAATTACAGCAATTGGCTGGGGGGAGTATCAAGATGCCAAACTGACCCTGCTACAGTCCATAGAAATTTGATCAGGTGATCCTTTTGGAAGTATAGCAGCCAAGAAACCAATTTTTCGTAAGTAGAAGTAGGTAAAAAGCCAATGATATGCAAAAGCTCACAAAACATTTGAAAGAAGATCAACGGAAATCAAATCAAATTCAAATTTTTGGATCCAGACTTTTGCACAGTAGTGTGTGTGTGTGTGTGTGTGTGTGTGTGTGTGTGTGTGTGTGTGTGTGTGTGTGTGTGTGTGTGTGTGTGTGTGTGTACATATACATACATATATATATATATATATGAGAGAGTCTTTCTGCTTATAGGGCAGCTGTCGAAACATAAGGAGTAATGGTGCCATATTAAACAATTATCTGGCTGGTTGAGGTGTTTATTATGGATAAGAATTGACTCTGTTTTAATTACACTGCTGACAAAAATTACTACTACTTCAGAAAATAGACAGTCTTTACAAGAGTTCAAAATGTGCTAAGGGAAATAATACTTTTTAGAGACTTTTGCTTGTAGAACAATTTTTTTTTACATTTGTGTACATATTTCCTGTATTCATGATGTATCTTACAGTCATACTACTATATGGTTATTATACCATTGCTAAAGCAATAATCTAATGGTGGCCTAAGTCTTTTGCACATACTTTATGTAACAGTAACATGTTTATATTAATCCCACTGTTGATATAGACATGTTTACTTAACCACAGAGCTTCACCATGCCTTCATACGTATATACACTGTCCATGCTAAATCGTTGTCTTCTGTAGAGTCTACTGGTGTCCATTTGATCTATACTGCTCACAAAATTAGGAGGTATTTAATTATGGGATGTTTTCATTTATAAATGTCCCCTAATTTATGTGAGCAGTATAGATGGCACAGTGTTTAAATTAGCAATAATGTAAAATGCGTGCCAAAGTCATATTAATTGGGATGAACAGACTTTTTGTCTGTTCAACTTTCCCCACTTTTGCTTTTACAATGTGTTTTATGTCCCTTCCTCTTTTATTTTCAGTCTTTACTGCTCACAAAAATTAGGGGATATTTCAAAATGAAATATTCCATTATAAAAGATCTCCTGATTTTTGTGAGCAGTGTATTTAGATATTCCTTTTTGATTACATGTTTTTTTACTGGATGATGTTTTACAGGATTTGTTTCTTAGCCTTGCTCTTTTTTGCCAACTGGCCTTCTGTCTTTCACTGTCCTTCCTCAATTTTTATAGCCTGCTTCCTCTTTCATGCCATTCATCTGCCCATCTTCCTCCTGTTCCTGTGCTTATTTCTCTCTAGCTCCTCTTAGTATTCCACCTGATTTAAGACTCCACAGCCCCAAAGCCCCATCCACTGTAACGGGATACTGCAGTAAGTCCCTCGCCCAGACCTTCCTCCCCTAAACAGAGCTCCTATTGGTCCATAACTACTCCCTGTGTTCCTGCCTTTCACAGCCTGCTGCACTGATTGGCTAACGACATTGCATCAGTAGTAGTAGTTGTTGCTGTGTTTGGGTGTTTGGGGTTTTGGATGCTTGGCATAGACAAGGGGTATTAGTGTCTAGTCATGGAGGACAACAGTGCTGCATATATTGTTCTTTTCCCTCCTTTTACACACCATCTTCCTTGGTCATTAGCTAACTAGGAGTTTGGTATGTTAATGTGTACTGATAAACCATGCAGTGCTGTGGCCCCCCAGGCATGGAGTCTGACGCCTCTGTACTATTTGGACTAACAATTCATCTCTTCACTGCTCCTTTACTCACAAACCCTCACAAGGGTGAGAGCGTTTGTTTGTGAATGCTATTGACCCATAAAACCTAAGCTTTCACTCCACCATTCACTGCGCTCTGATCCCCACTATAAAATATATTTTTATCTCCTAACTCTCTAGTAGTAGCTTCTGTTATACTAAATGAAAATACAGATGTTATTCCAAATAAATTAAGATTTAGGATTGTATTATATTAGAATTATAGCTTGCTAGAATGGGGTTGGACCTTTCGCCCTCAGAACTACCTTAATTCTTTGTAGCATAGGTTCAACAAAGTGCTGAAAACATTTGGCAGATATTTTGATACAAATTGCCATGAAAGCAGCATGCTGTTGCTGGAGGTTTGTCGGCTGCTCGTTCATAATGCAAAACTCTTATTCTACCACATTCACGCTGTTGGATTGAGATCTGGTGACTGTGGAGTCATTTGAGCACAATGGCATGTTCAGAAAACCAGTTTGAGATGATTTGTGCTTTGTGACATGGCATGTCCTTCGGAAAATAGCCATCAGAAGATGGTAAACTGTTGTCATGAAGGCGATGGACATGGTCAGCAACAATACTCAGTTAGACTTTTTTTAAAAATAATACTCAATTGGTATTGAGTGGACCAAATTGTGCCATGAAAATTTCCCCCACCACAACCAGCAGCCTAAATCGGTGATAGAGGGCAAAATTGGGCCATACTTCTCAAGTGTTGTTTCTGCCATATGATTGGCTGAAAGATTAGATAAACTGAATTTTACTCTACCAAGTGGCCTTATGCATGTAGACATGGTCAAGACAACCTGCTGAATTTCATACTGAGCATAATAACCGTTTTGGACCACAGATATAGTACAAGGTTCATATGTGTGTTACTTGAATGGACGCTATGCAGCACTTACCTGTATATACAGTCTCCTGTGTAGTCATTGGCACCCTGGTAAAGGGGCATAAAAGCAGCTATCAAAAAAAAAAAAAGAAATAGCCAACCTTTGGTCAAAGATTCCTTCATCTTCAGTAACCACTTAATGGTGGAGACTCTCGTTGGGTCTGGTGCCAGTCATGAAAAAACAAGGCACCACCAAGCAGCACTTTTTTATTGTCACCTAGACTTCTTGGCACGGTTTAGTTTTTTCACTACTTCGTAATGAGTCTAGACCTTCAGAAGGAAAAGTGCACATGTTCTCGTGCACATGTTGTGTCTACAAGTTGTGATGAATCAGCCAAAATTAAACTTGATGTAAAATTCAATTAAAAGCTAAAACTAGCTAATTTTTCTACATTAAAATGTGCAGGTATTTTAATATGACTAGTAACCATGTCTTCTGTATTCTATTTATTATGACTTGTCATTGTCATGACACGTTTGGGAGCACAGGGCAAATCAAATTAGATTTTTTTTTATGACTTCCTAGATTTTTTACCCTGTTTCACTTCATCTCGTGCACATTTCTTCTGTTGTTGTTCACTACCATGTGCAATAAATCAGAGGTGCGATCATTTAAACTGTTTTATACAGCATGTTCTGTATTTATTATCACATTTAATGCTACTATATTAATATAATTTCAAAGCATTTTTCTCTTTTTGTTTAAAACATTATCAAGTGTTTATTCTTGCTCAAACTATTGCAACTGTAACAACTGAAATTGGGATTAATAGAGTGATTCTGATGTGCCAAAGTCTTTGTTGAAGGATGATGGTTGTAGGCTGGCAAGTGCCCCTGTACATCTTATGACTGCTGCAGCTATCTATCATCTTGCCAGTGCCATAAATGATGCTACTGTTGCAGTTGCAGAGGGATGGATCCCCATCCCCTTAAGCAGACATGACCATTCTTGTCTTAGAGGGACTTGCCAGGCTAGCTGCACCACTGAGACTCAAATAATTAAGTACAATTTCTAAATGACAGAAATCATACTGTTCAGATCATGAATTTTCTTCACCTTTTTTGGCTGTAACCTTATGTGAGATGTTAAATCCAGTGTATTTGTTTTAAATCTTTTTGCTTCTATCCCCTTTCCTTAGACCTTAGACGCCTGTACTTTGCCAAAAAAAAAGAAACGTAAGAACGTACTCTTTGAAATATAGCGTATTCATAACTATGTAATAAGCTTCTGTGAGCAATTCCATTGGAAGGGGACACAAATATCAGCAATGCAACAAACCCACTTTTTATCGTTATAATATCTTAGTTATTATGTCTCAATGCACAAACTACACTGCTTTTACAGTGCTTGTTTTGGTACAAGTTTCATTTCTCTGAGTAAATACAGTTGTATGTTGTCTGTGGCCGTTTTCAGCTGATGGGAAAGGAACAGATCAGCAGCTTTATCTTTCAGTGTCAAACTAATTTAAGTACTGTACCCATGTTAGTCAGTTTAGTAGTCATATTGGACATTAAAATTCAAAGATTGATTGAACAATTTTTTAAAAATAAACAGAAAAATGCTTAAATTGTCTCCAAATGCTATAAAGTAAGTAAAGTAATAAACACTGTTGACACTAAAAAAATAATTTTGATATAAAATGGAAAGAAATATAGATATCAAAGTTTAGTTTTGAAGGTAGCAAATGGGAAATTGTGTAATAAAAAAAATGCATTTGGTCTCCTAAAAAGAAAAGTGTCATGTGTGATTCTCTCATGTACTGTGGATATCTTGTAATTGTCACTACATAAAAGAAAGAAACACAAATGAATTGCAGAAATTTGGCTTATGAATCAAATGTGGGAGATGTCTGACAGAGGGAAGTGATCATCGAAGACTGTTTTTAAAGTGAACTAAAACAGAGCATGCTGGGAAGGAGCTATTTTCCTTTTTTGAGGCAGCATAATGTTTGTGCATTTGTGGTCGATCCAGTTGCAAGAAATGATTGCAGCTGAAAATGTTCTGTGAGCTCCATCAAAGTCAAAGAAGCTGCTTCAATGTAATTTTGGAACAATTCTTATTTTTTGTCAATGTATAATATAGAATTTACACATTTGTGTCGATCTGCAATAAGAAATATTGGATATAATTGGATGAAATTAAGTACATTTCTACTGGAGTGAAATGTTGTGTACTGGAGTAAAAACTTTAATTCTGATGCTGACAAAAAAATAAAAAATAAAGTCCTGCAGAGCCTTTAGAACATGCATAAATCCAAAACCCTGCATGTTGCTGACAGCACAACGTTTTGAAATGCATGCATGTGCCTTTTAACGACTACATAATAATAATAATAATAATATGAATATATTATTAATATACTGAATATTATATTACCATTGTCATGTAATCTTTATGATATATA
>JAUZSU010013576.1:0-11038 GCA_034780255.1 Parotocinclus maculicauda
ATGACCTGGCCCCGAACAGCGCTAAAACCACGCCTTTATAGGACGTGAAGCAGCTGTTTGGGATCAGAACATAATTAAAATAATGGATATAAGGCCACCCCGCCGATGGCTCTGTAATGGCGACCGGCGAGGACGACCGAACACACCGGGGGAAGGTAGGAACCCTAACACAAGGTAGTTGTATTATTAGGATTTGGGTCTGTTTTGATTAATCTAGGTTAGATAGCTTGACACCACTGATTAAACAAAAAAATCTAAAGCAAATGGTAATGTGTGACCCGCATCAAGACAACAGACTCTAGCACACAGGTCATCCTAACACATAATGGTTAAAAAAGTTGGTTTTGAATGGTGAAGTAAAACTCTCAATCTAAATATGCACTGCTCACAACAAATAGGTGATATGGGATATTTCATTATGAAATTTTTGAGAGCAGTAAAGATACTAATTATTCAGATCACATACAAGTTCACATACGGTTGTGTATTATTGTATCAATTTCCTCAATAAATGAATGACCAAGTATATAAGTTTACCAATTATAAACCACTATGCACTGCTTAAAAATTACAGGGACACCCCTTTTAATCAGAGTGTACCATCAACTCAATTCAACTTCTGGGACTTAATTCAGCATTATTGTCATTTTACAACTAATATAATCCAACGAAATGTAGCTTAGCAGACTTGCTTTGTCTCAGACAGGCAGTTACCCTAGAAAGGTTGGACCAAGTCGTAGAAGGTCCTTACCCCCTTAGCAGGGCCGGCATCTGCTCCTTTGTGCAAGGAGGTACAGGATGAACACTGCCAGAGCCCTCCAAAATGACCTCCAGCAGGCCACTGGTGTGAATGTGTCTGATCAAACAATCAAAAATAGGTTTAAGGGTGGCCTGAGGGCCCAACTTCCTGTAGTGGGCCTTGTGCTCACTGCCCAGTATCGTAGAGCTCATAGAACGCCATAGAACACCATAATTGACAGAGCTGCCTCTAGCACCCTGTGCTTTTCACAGTTGAGAGCATGTTTCACCTAAGCACATGAGATGTGACAGGGTCTGGAGATGCCGTAGATAATGTTATGCCACCAAGAACATCATTCAGCATTGCCTGTTTGGTGGTGGGTCAGTGATGGCCTCAGTTGTCATGTCCCTGGAAATATGCACAGACCTCTTCAGGCTTTTACCCATTGTCAGACCCTGTGCTGGTGCAATGCGTCCTTGGTTTCCCCATATCAGGCATGCATACAAGCATATGGAGGCTTGCATCATCGTTTCGCTTTTTTAGGTGTCTTTGAATTCCACCCTCTGTAATTATCATTTCCATCAAATGATATTCTTTCGTTCCTTACACATTACACAGGTCCTTTAACTTTTGAAACAAAAGGACTAAAAATCTAACGAGTAGGTCATAATTATGCAGAAATATAGAACATACTTATAGGATTTCTTTTGTTTAGGGACATATTTCTTATTTGGCAGGATTAGGGAAGCACTATATTAGGGCAATTTGAGATCATTCTGGTAGCGCAGTAACTGCATGTGCACCACACCACAGAGTCTTGTTTTAATAGACTTTAGAATAAATCAATCATGAAACTGCATATGGCTGTCTTAAATTACATTACAGGCTATAGCCATGTTTAATACTGAGATCTTCATCTTCTCAGTTTCTATTTAATTGTTTCTATCATTTAACAGTGGGGTCTGTCAAACATCTATATTTCTCAGGCAAAAATGATCACCTTACTTGTTTAAGGTGGTAGAGTGCAATGGATATCTTATTTGATGTGTGGAAAATGGGTCACAAAGCAGATGGTAATGATTGGCAAAAGGAATGATTGCATCTGGGTGTTCCCATTTCCAGGTTTACTGAAGCATATGGTCATATGAGTCTATCAGCAATAGCAAAAATTCCAGTCTACAGGAAATTCTCAATTGAATTTGTGGAGGTATTACACACTTTAATATTTCATTATCTTCCGCTTAATCGGCACGGGGTCGCAGGGCAGCCGGAGCCCACCCGGCAACTCTGGGTACAAGGGCAGGAACAACCCTAGGGGACACACACACACACACAGAGTCATGCACACAGTCACACACTAAGGGCCACTTTAGAGACACCAATGGACCTAACATGCATGTCTTTGGACTGTGGGAGGAAACCGGACTACCCGGAGTAAACACACGCAGACATGGGGAGGATATGCAGACTCAACACAAAAAGGACCCAGACTGCTCTACCCTGGGATTGAACCCGGGGTCTTCTTGTTGTGAGGCAGTGGTGCTACCCACCGAGCCACCATGCTGCCCTATATAAATTTCAGTCACAGGTTAATATTTTTATGAATATATATTAAGGGCTGTCCTTTTCATATGATACTGTATATGCTATGACTAGGTAGCACAAGTGTAATTTTTTTCACCAATTCCTACCTAATTAACAAGGCAAATCCAGTAAGAATTCTTCCAGTGTCCTGAGAGAGTTCCTGTCAGTAACTTTGTGCAGATTGTAGTGTCTATGTGTGCCTGTTTCAGAGTTCACCTGCTGTTTCAAAGAATCCCACACTGTTTAGATGAGGATTGTGATCTGTAGATTTCGCTTGAAAGCAAACAATATTAAATTTGGAATTTTCTTTGATGACCATTCTTTGCCATACCTAATGATTTTTTTGCATATTTGACATCCTTCTGACCCATTTTGTGTCACACTATGGCCCTAACCAATACTCTCTCTAAATCCTCCTTAGATAAATAATTTGTATTATTTGTAACATATGGATATTACTATTTTTCTAATGTTAGTGTCAGGAAAAACATCATCTTGAGTATGCAGAAAAACTTTATACTAATTTGTATGTAGTTCTGTCTCAATTGTGTCAAGCTGAGTCGGAGTTGGACTGTGTGAAACGTCTATGGAGTGTGCTTTTGTGAATAGTGTAAAACTCTGCATATATGTACACACAAAAACATCTTTGTGGAATAATTTTAGAAATTAGTCATGCTGTAGTCTTATGCATCTAAGCATGTATGCACACTGTGAAGGTGCAAAGCAGCAAGTGCAAATGTTGATACAGGTTCTACTTCCGGAGATCATGCTTTTCACATGTTCTAAACACATAGAGTCTAATGACAACTGAAGAATTTGATGTTCTGAAGTTTTATATTTTGTTCCATTGTTCTTATTATACTAATCTCTATCAAGGTCTAAAGATAAACAATAAAATTTCTCTAATGTGCATAGTGGTTGACAATTTATTTTTAATATTTATAATTAAGAGCCAGATTGTGATTTTCATAGCAGTGGGGCCTAAAAGTAAAAAAAAGCACAGTGAAGAGGCTTGTTGTAGGCTTAAAGGCTGGAGCTGGCAGTACTTGGCTCATGGCAGTACTTGGCTATTGAAAGGTTTTCGGTTACAATACTTCATTAAGTCTCTGATTAATGGCTTCATAGTGGAGTTATTACCCTTTTGTTGTGGTGACCTGGGCTTGTGTTCATTAGTCCAGTAATGAAGCCTAAGTCTGAGGGAGCGTGTCCCTGACACATGACTACAGCAGATAGAAAGTAGAGTTTATGAAATTCTGTAGAGAGACAGAGGATGAAGACCGAGAACGATAGACTGTCAGAGAAAAAGACTGTAAGAAGGAGGGGTCAGAGTTCAGACACAAGCCTTTAATAGAAATGCTGTGTTGGTAGATTTCCCTGCCATCACTCATAATTAAGTTCTTGCTAATCACTAATCACAAAGCATAAACTATTATATTAGCAATTCCACTTGTAAAGAAAGAAATTTCTTAAAATATAGTTTTTTATTCATTCAAAAACTACACTTTTAACGGTCAACTTGTGTGTGATATACAAAGTACAATTTACTATGTATTGTATTTTACACTCCTGGGCAAAAATGGGACAAGTAGATGGACAATATTTCCCAATTAGTTTGTGTTTAATGTGAGACCTAAAATCTTTACAGGGTTTCTGTCTGGGTCTCTATCTGGATTATGACCAGTCCTAATGACTAATTGTATATTAAAAAGACAGAACAAATGTATAGCCATATATCAAACATGTTTCAAATATTTTTTTCATACTTTCATTTTGATTACAGACTATATATGTTAAACTCAGCCCCAACAGTTCACTGCAGAAATAGGTATTGGCAAGGAAATAGTGACACAGGTCTCAGTAGTGCATTTTCGTAGTTATTGCTAATTTTCTGACCAATGGTTTGTTGATAGGACCATTAAAACTTATATAAAAAATATGAGCATTTAGTCAATTTAATAAAGTAATGTAGAGTTTGAACCAATGCATTTACAGTAGAGACATGCAATCAGGTTAATTCAGGTAAGGCAGTTAAGATATCGCAATTAAAAGATTTTTAGAAATATTTAGAGGTTTCTCTCTAATGTGTGTTATAAATTCAATTTCTGTATGATTTTTTATTGTTAAAATCAAATTTGTTGGGTTTGTTATCTGAATTAAAAATTTCCTTCCAGTATTTTTTCAGGATACGGTTGAGAAATCTATCCCAGAAATTACAGGGTGCAGGGCAAGTCCATGACAGACCTGGGTAAGTGTTGCTATTGAAATGCCTGGGGGATGACCCCCCACCAGATTGATGTCCCTTGGTCCACAACCATTTATATCTGCAGGATTCAAATGCAGGTTCCTGCAACAGCAAATTGATATAGATATTGGATTGTGAAAGGAAAAAAGAGTGCCTGGTGAAAAATGCAGACACATGAAGAACATGCAAACTCCACACAGGTGGAGCCCAATGTCTCGGGTCTGGGATGTGTCAGTGCTAACCACCATGCCACTTATAATGGAAATTATTTTGATTAATAATTAATAAAAATACTAAACAGTTAATACTATGCTAGTTCTGTTTGAGTCCAGGAATATGTAGAGTTGGATTTGTACACCCCCAGATCATAAAAACATAAGCCATATAAAAAACACACATTTGTTCCCTACAATTAATTTTTTAAGCTTTTAATTTTTTGCAGACAGTATGAATTTGAAATATTTAATGTTTTGTCTTCTTTTTAATTTAGTGTCTTATTAAGAATTTACCACTTGCTATTCCTTTTCACCACACTTGAAAGATGTTTTGGCACAGAGGATACCAAGAAATGTAGTGTTTCAGGTGTTATTTTGGCCTTGAACAAGCCAGTCCAGTACCCTCTTCTTCGGCAGCCATATCTTTGTAATGTGTGCAGCACGTGGTTTTCAATTGTCTTGCATGAGAGTTCCAGGAATATATGACAACATGATATATATGACAACTTTTCTGCATCATTTTCATAACAGAAAGGGTCTAAATAACCTTTGGCAAGGGCATTGGCACAACCCCATTCCCTATACATGACAGACAACTCTTGATGCAGTGCCATCTTAGGGCTTAAGGTTGGGCCCTTGAAATTGAGGGAAATATGCAAATCCCTTACAGTCTTTCTTTGAAGTACATTGATTTTAAACATTTCGATATTTTTATGCATTTGTTGACAAACTATAGGTACTCTATCTTATATTAAGCCTTTCCTGGATGCTTTTTTTTAAACAAAAATAATTTTAACCATTTTTAACCTGTTGACATCACCTGTTTAAAATTACATAATTGTTTTAATATATTTGTTACTAACTTATAAATACCCAGTTTCAACTTCCTATGGAATGTTGAATGTCTATGTAGAATATCAAAATAAATGTAACAAACGGTTTGTTTGTTTTTAATAGCGTTTTCCATACTGTCACAACTGTTTGTTAGAAAGTATTTTTAGATGCTTATTTTTAAACACCTACAACCCCAATTCCAAAGAAATTGGGACGTTGTGTAAAACATAAATAAAAACAGAATATCATGATTTGCAAATCCTTTTCAACATATATTCAATTAAATACAATACAAAGACAAGATATTTAATATTCAAAAGGATAAACCTTTTGCTTTTTTGCAAATATTCACTCATTTTAAATTTGATGCAACACTGGGAAAGTTGAATAATGTTTAAAAACACATTTCAGAGGTGAGTGTCATGATTGGGTAGGGGATTGAACGGGAGCATCCCTGAAAGGCTCAGTCATTCACAAGCAAGGATGGGGCCAGGGTCACCACTTTGAGCAAAATAGTGTTAGCAAAATAGTGTGAGCAAATAGTCCAACAGCTTATGAACGTTTCCCATCATGCAATTGCAATTAAGGGAATTAAGGGATTTTATCATCTACAGACCATAATATCGTCAAAAGACTCTGGAGAAATCTCAAGTAAAAACTGCAAGTAAGCGACAAGGCTGAAGGCACAGTATTTAACCCTGACGCTCACTTTTGTGGGCCGGGCGCTCCCTTCTGGGTCCGTTCCGTCCTGGGACACCTGGTACCTTGCGCGGCGGCTCGGCGCGGGTCAGAAAAGCCGGGTTGGCTTTCCACGGCTGCGAGGATTTCCCCAGGGGCGAATCCCAGTTTTCCCAGACGGACCAGGGGGACCTTCTTACCGCAAGACCGGACTGGGGGGTTCCGTTTTCCTTTCTGTTGTGTTTTAATAAAGGTTTGGTGTGTTTTTCTAAGTTGTAGTCTGTGTGTGGATCCTTGCATCTCGGGCTCCGAGTTCAAAGCCAGTGGAGGTTTCCTGGGATTTGGCGTGTCCAGGAATGGACTCGCAAAGATCTCCAGGATTCCCTCACTTCTGACAATATCAGTGCAAAGTTTAAAAATCAGCATCTCAGATTGTATGGGGGTGTTAGTGCTCATGACATGGGAACTTACACATCTGTGAAGGCACCATTAATGCTGAAAGGTACATACAGGTTTTGGAGCAACATATGCTGCCACCCAAGCAAAGTCTTTTTCAGGCATGTACCTGTTATTTCAACAGGACGTGTTACAACAGTGTGCCTTCGTAGTAAAATAGTTTGGGTACTAGACTGGCCTGTCCGCAGTCCAGACCTGTCTCTCATCAAAAATGTGTGGCGAAATTATGAAACAAAAAAATACGACAACGGAGACTGTTGAGGAACTGAAGTTGTACATCAAGAAAGAATGGGAGAGAATTCCATCTACAAAGTTTAAACAATTAGAGTCCCCAGTTTCCAAACATTTATTGAGTGTTGTTAAAAGGGAAAGTGGCACAGTGGTAAATAAGCCCCTGTCCCAACTTTTTTGGAATGTGTTGCAGGCATCAAAATCAAAATTAGTGAATATTTGCCAAAAAAAATAATTGGTTTATCCGTTTGAACATTAAGTATCTTGTCTTTGTAGTGTATTTAATTAAATATAGGTTGAAAAAGATTTACAAATCATTGTATTCTGTTTTTAATGATGTTTTACACAACGTCGCAACTTCATTGGAATTAGGGTTGAACATGATTAACTCATTGTAACTCTTAAGATTGTAATGTTGTAATTGTAGTATTGAATTGAAGTGTACATGAAACAGAATCTAAGCTTCTGATATCAGATATATAAAAATGACTTATGACATGTTACTTTGGATTTGTAGTTTGTGTGTTTAAATGGTCACCATCACAACAGAAACTTGTTTCACATTTTAGTGGTTTCTTACCACCTTTTCCCCTGAAATATTTTGTTTAATGAATATAGCATGTGTCAGTAAATGTAACACTACTGACATTTTACAACTAACCTCTAAGTACAAACCCTCCCTGTTGGAGAGTTGAACTGTAAAAGAAAGTTTATTGCACACTTTTTTTTAACCAAAATAAGATTTTACCATGATTTAAAAATCCTAAATATGAGTATGTAGTGTTTAAGGATATTGTTGTAACTTCTGTACAAATCTGTTGTAGGTTAAGCTTTGTTTTTTACCCCTCTAACTTTTATTTTAGGTTTATTTTAGTTTTATTTTAAAACACTGCCTCACATGGGACACTGCTTCTGGGTCTTATTTTTTTAAGGGCAAAAAGAATGAAGAAAAAAAAGCATGTTTTCTTTTGCTCTGGTTTGTTTTCCAGTCACTTTAAAATGAACTTTGGTTGCATGACTTGGAGGCCACAGCTGGTGTGGTGAAACAGGGAGACAGACTGGAGAGAGCTATGAAAACAAACTGGTCGCACTTCTTTCTCAGGGCAGGCCTGTCTCAATGAAGTGTAGTTGGAATAATTGGCTTGCAAAACTAATTGAAAAAAAAAATACAGAGCCAAAGGGTACTGTTTGCCTGGTGCTCCTTGCTGAGGCAATTTGTGTGAAAATATGAACACACAAGCTCACTTTCATTTGTTGGGCATTCATGGGGAACACAAAACTCAATAAAAGTGAAGACAGAGGAGAATTTCAAGGCCATGGCTGTCACAATGAAAGCCATGCTTCTCGCTCCACTGCCCACTGCTTATGGTCCTGTAATTTAAAGCTTCTAAGCCCACAGTCCCTTACATTATTGAGTTCTTTACCCAAAACAAGAGTGAACTTATCACCAGCATGTTACTCTTGCTTTATTACTCTCTCTCTCTTTATTTTACTCAGTCTATACCTTGTTTTAATTAATTTGCCCTTTATTCTTCTCTAAAGTCTCCTGTGGTGTCTGTGGGCTTTGCCCGCTTCCATCCTAATCTGTTGGTGGGTGGCACATACTCAGGACAGATTGTGCTCTGGGACAACCGCAGTCACCATAGGACCCCAGTCCAGAGAACACCGCTCTCTGCAGCTGCACATACAGTAAACTCTACTGAACACATGGCACAAACACACACAAGGTGTCAGTCTAAGGTGTAAGTCAGTGTCTTACCTTACTTGCCCACACAATTCTAGAAATCAATAGACCTTTTTAAAGCTGAATTCTTCACCAAGTCATGTGGTGTGGATTGTAGGTAAAAAAAAACAAGGAAGTTACCTAAAAAAATCAGTAATCAAACATAAAAAGTGGAGATGGTCAACCATGCCTTTGTGATGCCTGACCTCTGGGACATCAGAGGTAATGTCTTACTGCTGCCAACTTAACATCTATTATTATTATTATTATTATTATTATTATTATTATTATGTTATTATATTATTATTTTTTATCCTTTTTGACAATTTACCAAATCCTTTCTGGTGGTTTATGTTGCCTATGTCACGCACGCAAGCGCTGCAGCGGACCACACCCACTCGCAAACACCACGTCACTCACCGTCATACTAATCACACACACCGGTTCCTCGTTACCTGCTCCCTTTAAAAACCTTCGTCACCGTCACTCCGTGCTGATTCACTCGGTTTATCCAGTTTTGAAGCGTTCATATCCCTAGCTTATGCTATTGCTATTCCTGTTTGTTTTCATCGTGTTCGACTCCTGCTCCGTCCCTCGTTTACGCTCTCCGCCTTAAGATTTTGGATTTTGTCTGCCTATTCTGGTTACCGACTCTGGACTGGTTACGATTACGAAT
This sequence comes from Parotocinclus maculicauda, assembly GCA_034780255.1. Taxonomy (NCBI): domain Eukaryota; kingdom Metazoa; phylum Chordata; class Actinopteri; order Siluriformes; family Loricariidae; genus Parotocinclus; species Parotocinclus maculicauda. The sequence goes on from JAUZSU010013576.1 coordinate 9,379, forward strand.
TTGTACCTGTTGTTGTGCATTAAAGCTTCCTCTGCGCCAAGCTGCATTTGTCTCTGCATTCCTTCGGGGCGTAACAGCCTACCCCAGAAAATACAGGGTGCAGGTGTATGTGAGCTCTAGACTTGCCAGGGGATGATTCCCCAACCAGCCACAAGAACCAAGGTCTCTGAACTGGTAGACTAGCATGTAGACCACTGTGCCACCACGTGCCAACACATGCATATAATAGTTATAGTATTATTATTATTATTATTACTATTAATAATAATAATAATAATAATAATAATAATAATAAGTAGAATAACAACAACAACAACAATAATAATAATAGGGTTGCTTCAAGCTGTGCAGTATGGTACTGGTTCCATAGGTTTCGTGATTTATAAATCCATAATTGTCAAAGTGCTTAAAAGTTTATGAACACTTTTTTTCAATTGTTTGTTAATTATTATTCTTATGATTAAATATAAATAAATACCAAACTAACCTCCACAAAACTCAGTTTGATGGCAATAATAACTTAATAGATTAACAACCTTAATTGTATTTGTACTGCAGTGATATAATAATATAATGAGCGAAATAGTACTGACAATGTGTTTGTGTGGTGGCAGATAAAAAGTGCATAACTGCAGAGAGATATTTTATAATGAATGTTCATATCATGCATTTGTACATTTATTCCAAGTGCAAATGGTTAGACATAATTTTCAGACATTCTGTGTGTCCAAAGTATATTACTAAATTGTGCTTAAACTAGTTGTGCAATAATGCTGCAGCATCCAGTATACTGTGTGGATGTGGTGGGGACCCAAAATGCCAACAACTTGATCACGGTGTCCACAGATGGCAGGATGTGTTCCTGGAGCCTGGATATGCTCTCCCAACCCCAGGTAAGTACTGCTTCAGCATTTCCATTTAGTTTGTTCTTTTTGTTCATTTTAGGCTGTGTGCTCTTTCTGTATATCTGCTACTGCAGATACTGTAGGTTTTTAAACCACTGTGTTGTATACTGTTATCCTGTGTTCCTATTAACAAGTTGAATGAGGATTTTGAAATGTTTGTAAACTAATGTAGTTATAGTACAGTAAAGCAACAAATAAATATGCAAAGATCAATATCAAAGATCAAAAAGATCAAAGATCAATAACCCTTAACCCTCAAAATGTCAGTACATACCTGCATCTAATCCCAGTATAATAATGTATTAGTTATAAGATCAACTATATGCAATTTGATCACTACCATATTCTAATCTAAAAGTGCATATATATATGACAACTGTAGTGGCGTATTACCAGAGTTGGGTAGTGTAGCAAAAAACATATTTCAATGTAAAAGCTGCTATTCTGAAAACACTTTATTTAAGTTAAATTTATTTCTGTATTGCTTTTTACAGTGGAGCATTGTCTTAAATTAGCTTTACAATTATCTAGACAACAGAACTAACCAACTTGCTATCCATCATTATTTAAAAGCAAATAGCCATCTCACATACAGTGGTGTGAAAAAGTGTTTGCCCCCTTTCTCATCTTCTGTTACATTTCATCCCTGCTGACCGCCAGATGGCGGTGCATAAGCACTGAATGTTCCCTTCGCGCATGCGCAGTTCGAGTTGTAATACCAACAGAGTCACACCTGTGACCAATCGGATGACTGA